>JBAMBK010000890.1:47500-87500 GCA_037043435.1 Drosophila suboccidentalis | reverse complement strand
CATATACATATGTATTTTTTTGGTTATTTTTTATTTGTTTTCTATTATTAAAATTTGAAATTATTCATAAAATATTTATTTTTTTTTAACTTGATGTAAATTTTTTATGTGCAAATATTGCAAAAATTAAATTAATACTTTTGTTGCGTTTACTATTGTTTATGTATCATTAATTTTTTATTTAAATTTCTTATTATTATTTTATTTTTTAACTATTTTATTGATCTTTATTTGTTTGCAAATACATTAAAAATTATTATTTTTTGAATTGTATTTTAAGTATTTCTTCCTATATTTTTTCTCTTTTTTGTATATCATTATATCATTATTTGCATAGATTTTTCTTTATTGTTAAGATTCGCATACTGGGCAACTACAAGTCGAGCACCTGTGCCTGGCACCTGCCTTACTTGCTATAAATATATGTACTTGTATAGTTATACATACATATATACACACATATATTTTGTATTGGGTCTGCTGCTGCCGCAACTTAGTTCATAAATTGTTGCGGTGCTTTCCCTTCCCCTTCTCCTTTCCCCTTCCCTCTTCCCCTTCTCCCCCAGTGCTTTGTCCCTTTTTCATATTTTGCGCCCAGTCGCCAAAAAAAAAAATGTTTTCTTTTTTTTCCTGCTGTAAATGTACAAAATTTATGGATTATTATGGCTGGCAGTCAGAGCAGAAGTTGCTTTCATTTTGTGTAAATCAAATACAAGTTTTATTTTTTAAATCGAAATTGAGGGCGTTACTGGCCACGCCCACCACCAGGCACAAGAATCTCCGTGGAGTCAGTCGACTGCCCAGCTTAAGATATTTACGAACAGTTGTAATAAAGGAAATGTTAAATTTCTATATGCATAATCTTGAAATGTCATGTCATTTAATTTTTTTGACAAATAAATATACAAATATAAATAAATATATATTTAGGGTCGTTTTCCAATGTACATTTGGTCAAAGTCATTAGTTTTAAACGCATACGTTCTAGTTCTGTTCGTTAGGTCCTAAAGCACTCAGAAATCAATTTTTACCTCCATCGGAGTATGATAGCCGGTGCCGACTTGGATCGGAAAATTTAAAAATTACATAGGACAAAAATAAAAAAATTTTTAAATTTTTTATTTTGTTCATTTGGGTTAATCGGGTTACGATAACCCATTGGAATTTGCATTGAAACAACAAAAATCATCGAAAAATGTATAATCAGTGTTAAAACTCTGTTTTTTCATGTTTCGATGCAAATTTGAATG
The DNA here is from genome assembly GCA_037043435.1 of Drosophila suboccidentalis. Classification (NCBI taxonomy): domain Eukaryota; kingdom Metazoa; phylum Arthropoda; class Insecta; order Diptera; family Drosophilidae; genus Drosophila; species Drosophila suboccidentalis. The sequence goes on along the minus strand of JBAMBK010000890.1, from coordinate 86,250 downwards.
GGTTATCGTAACCCGATTAAGGGGAAAATTTGTTTTGGAGTTCCTTAGAACCAAATGAACAAAATAAAAATATAAAAATTAAAATAATTTATTTTTTTTTTGTCCCATATAATTTTTAAATTTTCTGATCCAAGTCGGCACGGGCTATCATACTCCGATTGAGGTAAAAATTGATTTCTGAGTGCTTTAGGACCTAATGAACAGAATGCGTTTAAAAATAATGACTTTAACCAAATAAGGGACACCCTAATGTAAATGCACATTTAATTTAACATATAGTTTAAAATTTGACATTGATTTCTATACATTTTACCAGAGATTAAAATCGTAACCGCAACCGAAATTAACCCGAAAACTTTCAAATGAAGTGCCGAAACAGCAATACATTTCTTTTAAAGTACCGAAACGGGTAATTTTTTCTTAAAAAATTATGTTGTAGTCTGTTACACATAGTTATACATAATTTAGCTAATTTATAATTGAAATAAAAAAATACTTAAAATTAAACGTATGGTTATCTCAGGAACTATGACCGAAACCATAACCGTAACCGATAACCGGTATTAACCGAATGAAAGTGGTAACCGTAACTAAAACCTTAACTGAAAAAAAACTTTATGTTATACCGATACCGAAAAACCGATTTTATTCCAACCGAAATAACCGTTTAGAAACCGATTCATCCAAAACGGTTAACTTCGGTTCGGTCAAGCATAAAATTTACAATGTAATTATTGTTTTCAAACGAAAATTCGATTTTTATTTCTAATTTGTTAATTAATCTCAATAAAAAGATAAAAATTTCTGAAATTTTTTCAAATATTTGTTTTGAAATTTACACTTTTTTAACATTTTATATCATTTTTGTTGTGAACCGAGATCATAACGGTATTTCGAAACCGATACATACAAAAAACCGGTAACCGTTACGTAACCGATATATGCAAATTTTGTGTAACCGATAACCGATAACCTAAATGCGAACATAACCGAAACCGCAACTGAAACCGATAATCGTTTCCGTTGGCTTAACTCCATAAAATTCAAATTTGACACAAATTTCGATAAATTTTCTGGTCAAATTGCCTTTTCAATAGTTATAAAATTCAAATTTGACATAAATTTCGATAAACTTTTTCATCAAATTGCCTGTGCAATAGTTATCAAACATCTCATGTAGACATTAAAAAAGCAACAATCGTTAGTTGACATTGAGCAACAGACGAAACAGCTTGCAGCTTATAGAAAAATTTTGTATATTTTTATTTTGTACGATTTTCACATAACGAGAAATTTTGAAAAAATGGCCGAGAAACCGAAGCGTCCGCTCTCCGCCTACATGCTGTGGCTGCAGAGTGCGCGGGAGTCGATCAAGCGCGAGAATCCGGGCATCAAGGTCACCGACGTGGCCAGGCGCGGCGGCGAATTGTGGCGAGCCATGGAAATGCGGGACAAGTCGGAGTGGCTGGCCAAGGCAGCCCAGTTCAAGAACGACTACGAGCGTGCCGTCCAAGAGTTTGAGGCCAATGCTGCGGCCAATGACGATGAGGAGAGCGAATAGAGCGAATCGATGATGGAGAACAAGTAAAAAGCAAAACAAAAGGAAAAAAAACTCAACTTCAATCATCAGTGGTGGACCTGTCAATCAATCAGTTGCAATTGCATTTTGTTTAAGCTTCACCAACTTGTTAACACACACACCAACAAAACATGCCCTAGCCCAGCAAAAAATCGTGTTAAACCACAGGACAACTGCCAGTACCAACAAAAAACAACACACACACAATTAAAAATTGTATTTACACATACGATTTTGAGTTTATTTTCAAGGCGAAGATTTGCCAACCTAACCAAAGAAGCAGAACGAAATGGAGCAAAAGACTATGATCATTGATCAATCACTGCGGACGACAGTCCGCGCTAGTGACGAAAGCAGCTCGAAGGGTGCGAAATAGAGGTCTGCATGAATGTACTCAAATTGTGAGTCCAATTGAATGCAATTGAATGGTTCTGAATGAGTTGAATGCAAAGCAAACTACGATTGAGTTTATATGGATTTGAGTGAAGTTTTGTTCCAAACGTTCGGCATTCATACGAGATGAGTTCGAGTGAACTAAGGTGTAAAAACGATAGGTTACTTTGGCATTGTCAAACAAATTCCAATTACTGGAATGTGTTATTTCAGCTTAGCTTTACTTACGACTTATGGCAAAAATTGATGGGGAAAACTAGTCGGCGGCAGTGCTGCCATAACAGCCCTTTTAGTGATAGATCTATCACCTTTTCGATAGGTTTGTCACCAAAATTTTTGAAAAAGCCCCTGTCACCAATCTATCACCTTTTAATTTGCTTTTGTCACCAATCTATCACCTTTTTGATTGCTTTGAAATTAATGTCATTGAGGGCCTGAAAATAAATTGTCAACAATGCCGAAAAAATTATACAAGCAAAACTTCCGCGAGTCGTGGCTAAATAAGCCCGATTTCGAGGAGTGGATTGAACGCGATGCTAACGACTCCAATAAGGCGTACTGCAAGTTATGCAAATCAACCATAACAGCAAAAGTAGACAAGCTTCAAGCGCATGCAGAAACACAAAAACATAAGCTGAACGCCGCTCCGTTTGCGCAAAAGACAGTTATAAATGTATCGCCTCAGAGGAAAATTCAACATGCAGAACGGGAGGCGGCATTATCTATGTATATTGCCGAGCACTCTGCTATTGCTCCTATTGACCATTTAAGCGAGCTGTGCAACCAACAGTTTTGCGCTAAGAGTGTGCAACAAATACAACTGCACCGCACTAAATGCACCAGCATAATAAAAAACATCCTGGCTCCTCATTTTAATAAAGATCTTCGCGATGATATTGGAAATTCCAAATTTAGCTTGCTGCTCGATGAATCCACGGATATATCAACAACAAAATTACTTGTTAGTGTGGGGGCTTTTCGCGATTTATGGAGGCGTAAAGGAGCGGGGTAAAAATTAATCAAAAAAGTTAAGCAAACTTGATCTGCGTGGGCTTAAAGAAGTCTGGCTATATCGACTATATGTTGATGCTGATCAAGAATATGTATACCTTATAGGGTGGGAGGTGCTTCCATCTCTCTAATCCCTTTAAAGATCTGTTCCAATTTTTCGTCACCTTTTTTAAATTTTTGTCACTTTTTTATCACTTTTTCTGGCCTGTTTTTGTTATCGATTTATGGCAGCACTGGTCGGCGGTGCTACAGTCGAGCGGTACTCGACTGTCGGAGACCCCGTACTTATTATAAAGATATCTCAAACAACAAAAAGATTTTCATACTAAGACTTGATTTTCGACTGATCGTTCCTATGGCAGCTATATGATATAGTAATCCGATTTCAATCAAATTTGGTCAGTATGTATGGGACCATCCTTTATGCATATTCTGTCAGTTTGGTTGAAATATCTCGAACAGCAAAAAAGTTTTCCATACTAAGACTTGATTTTCAACTGATTGTTCCTATGGGAGCTATATGATATAGTGGTCCGATCCAAAATCTAAAACAAACTCGATCTGCTTGCAATATAGACGAACCTACATACCAAGTTTGGAGTCTCTAGCTCTTATAGTCTCTGAGATCTAGGCGCTCTTACAGACGGACGGACGGACAGACGGACGGACGGACAGACGGACATGGCTATATCGACTCGGCTGTTGATGCTGATCAAGAATATATATACTTTATGGGGTCTGCCACGCCTCCTTCTTTTTTTTGTGACAAAGTTAATAGACCCCTTTACTTTTTTAAAGTACGGGGTCTAATTAACGCACAAGACCAAGCCGATAATAAGCATGACTTGGTGGCACATGCATAAAGATTTTTTTCCGCTTTTAGACAAAACAAGTTGCAAAATACTATCTATACCAGCAAACCGCGAAAAAGTATTTTCAGACGCAACTGAAAAAGTGTAATTGCCACCAAACCAGACAACGTTCAAAAATAATGTTTCTACACTCAAAAAGTGATTAACCACATACATATATTTCATAGTTATAAAATTAAAAAAAATGTATTAATATAGCTTCAAGCCATTATTTTAATTTCTGAGAAATAACTGGATTCTTTTCCTTTTTACGAAGTGCTCATAGTTCATCATACGAGTATTATTGCAGAACGTTTTTCAAAATAAAATATTTCTGGTTAATTCGAATGAACTCAAACCAAATTCAACTTCTCTGTCATTCACATTCAGGCCTCTACGTTTGAATGTTGGCCTACTGAGTCTCACACGAGCTCTTCATACAGCCAAAGCTTTTTAATTCAATTTAATTTAATTTAATGTCAAACATTTTATTTTAAAATAATTTATATTTAAAACTCAATATTATTCGTCGCAAAATTGGATATCAGGAATTTTGGGGCATGAAATTGTTTTCGTCACTAGACTTTTACCTCGTAAACAGGTTTTTTTTGTAAGATTTGTATATCTTAAATAAAAAATTGTAAATTAAACGATAATGTGTTTCCATTATCTATATATGGGCTAATCAAGCGTTGCGCACGTTACATTTGCACGCATATTTTCATGTTAAAACTGATACAGCTACCGTTCAGTTCGGTGAATTTTAATGATATTTTAGGGACATTGCAGTTTTTTGGGAGTACTTTTAAACCTATTTTAAGATAAAATCTTACTGTTTTGGAAAAACAAATTAAAACAAAATTGCGAACGCTACAAAAAATGGAAGTCGACTTTGAGGTTAACGTCATTTTCACACTTTTAATCAAATTTGTTTGTGAACCGCAGATTTGCTTGCTTCAAGGCAACTGGAGGTAAAAAAATAGCAAAAAACGAGGGTCGAAAAGTATCGTAAATGGTCCTGGTTCAGTTAAGACTGTACGTGAACAAAAACGAAGAAATTATGCCATTTCGGGATGAAAAATGGCCACGGAGCCTAATCTGAGACGCAAGACCATTAGAAAAAATTATTAAAAATATAGATAAGATGAATGCTTCCAAATAAAATTGATTCACGGTCGTAAGGACCGGTAAAAAAAATACGGCAGGAGGGAAGCAATTTAATCCTTCAGTGGCACGCAAGTTGCAATATTGTTTTTTCGAAGGATGCCACAGAGAAACCACGACTCACAGAATGATCTTGTTTATGCGACAAGCATGGCGAACTATCCGACTAATAAGAAAGCCATTCAAAGATATAATACGAGTATTAAGCGATTTTTGCGATTTTTCAGGCGTGTTGCAAGAACGACGTAACATGCTATATTTCAATGGCCTCCATCGTCTTCGGATTTGAATCCATTGAACTTCTGCATATGACGTTACATGTTGACTAAATTGAAGACTTAAAAAATCATGAAGTTGGATCAGTTCAAGAGTCTATTTTGAAAAGAAATACCAAACCCGAGGGTCCGTGCCACTTGCAACGGACTTGAAAAGCTAAGGAGTCAAAATAAAATCTGAATATGTAAAACCATAAGAAAATACTTCATCAAATGTAAATAAAAAGATTTCAATATAATTTTCCCACTAGATTTTTTTTTTTATTTGATTAGTTAGGTGCGACACTTATTAGGGCCCAACCTGTATATTAAATATTCTTTCAATGCGGTTTTTATTTTAAATGAAAGAACAAAGTTTAAGATTTGCTAAGCACTAAATTTTATTGTTCAATAGGAAATTCGACCTGTGAGTCAAATTCTGGGTTATAGTTTGGGCAAGTGCTTAGAATGAGGAACTTTTTATTTCTTAAATAAACATATGGTAAATATAAATAATACGCATCAAAGATAATGGATTTTTCTGCATTCCAAAGTGGGCTCAATGAGTGCTTGCCTGATCCTGTCGTGTCCTGTGCCTTATGGCCCAAGTCCTGTTCCGTCTCCCGTCTCCTGTGCAATGAAGCATGATCCGCATCTAATAAACACTCAATATGCAATTCAAATTGACCGGAAGAACAATTCCCTCGACTTGTAACTCTCAAAAACAAAACTAACTAAAAGGATCAGACTCGGACTCGGACTCGGACTCGGACTTATTGGCGGTAGGAGTTGCGCTTGTCAAACACCTGATCCTGATGCATTGAGGCGTGTAAAAGGTGTAGAAAGGCCGGAAAGGCACGGCAAGTACTGTGAGCCTCCCCTAAAAGCGACAAGCGTTTAACCCCCTGCATAAATGTATAATGTACAATGTATAAAAGGTTCCTCGCTGCCAGCCCAGGCAATTAATAATTATCGTGTGCAGCGTATAAATTTCATGGGCAATTGCCACAAAGGGGGAATGGGTAAAAGTCGCGTGGGCGAATGAATTCAGCGATGAATTCATGTGCACTGCGCAGGCGCCTTGCTTTTTTTTTTGCCTTGAAACGCAGGGAAGGACGTGGCCCTGTGTAACTTTCAATCTCCCCACCACCCTTCTCTACCACCCTCCTCTATCCCATCTACCCTGAGCTCCAACTATCCCCCCACCCTTCCTTCCAACCCCTCCCTGTACCTGTTTTGTTCGCATTGGGCCGCAAAGTAAATTTGTGAATGGTTAATGAAAAGTTTGAGCAACAGAAACAAATGTTCAACTACTATATGTAAGAGCTCTACAGTCGACTGCTCGACTTTTAGATGCCCAGCACACGTGTGTTAAATAAAATACGAATTCAAAATATAAATACACAAAGTAGGTATGTATGTATGTGTCTTAAACAAATAATGTACTAAATTACCATAAATAAAATGAAAAAAAAAGAATTTGACAAAAATGTAGTACTTAACCCATTTTCTGCCGCTGTTCGACTAGTCGAACAGCAACATTTTTAATTTTCAGAGCGATTTCTTTTATGTAAACCAATGTATTCAAATCCAAATGGAAAATTAAGAAAACTAGAAAATCTAGAAAATGTTTACTCTGGTCATCCCATATTTAAAAAATACAAATTTATTTTTAATTTAATTTTAAAAAATATTTAAGTTTTAAAAAATGTGATTTTAATTTGATTTTTAACCTCATATTTATAGCCTAGAAAACTGGTTTTTAATGAAAAACTCACTACTTTTTGTATCGCGGCATAAAATGGGTTAAGAACCGATGGAAACAGAACGTGTTCCAATAACAAATATTAAATTTTAGTAAATAATACAAAATATTCTATAATAGAAAAGCAACCAAAATGTTACCGACAAGCGGGCTTTGAACAATCACCCAAAATCAATTTAAAAATTTTTGTCGTTGAAACTTTTAAGCCCCCTTCACACGAGCGTTTTTGCACCGACATTCACACACTTTGCATCGGTGTTTACACCAAAATGCCATCTGTTTTTGTTTCTCACGGAAGCGGGTCACACTCAACACAATTTTAGCACAGTTGATTTTTGCCGAAAAGCACCAAAAAATGCCAAAAAAGTGCAATGTTAACGTATTGATGTGAATGACACGGGTTTACCGACGCAAAAAAGCGATGGACTAGGATATGTTCTATATCTATTGCATGGGTGAGCGTCGGTTTTTCATCGACGCTTTAAAATTTGGTATGCTCAGGTTTTTAACAAAAAGTGACGTGTGAAGCGGCTTTTTATACTAAATCTTAAATTACCTGCTCTGTTTTTTTACAGATCTAAATAAAATGAGTAGGAAACACCATAATACTTTTCACATTTAGTTGCTCTAGCTCTTATGCTTATCTCACAAACTGATATGCCCTTACATAGTTTTGGCTACTGGGCACAATGGCAGGAAGAAGACGAGGACAGAGACGAGAAAGAAACGTGGTGAGCTGATGAGAGAGGGAGAGAGGAAGGGAGAGGGAGGGAAAATTGGTTGGTCTGCTTGCTCATTACATTTAATGAACAGGTTGCCGAAGAAATCGGGGGTGGAAGGGGCGAAAGGCACCAGGTGATGGGCAACTGTCATAAATTGCTGCCGAGTTGAGACCCAAGAAGCGAAGGAAAGAGAGATGAATCGAAAGGGAAGGGAAGAAGAGGGTAGTACATTTACATTTACATATACTTATATATACATACATATATATATAGCATATTTACACGCAACATTTTAGCTGTGGCTTCAAACATTTACAGTGATTCTTGATTTCCCTACCCCCAAATACACTTGGAAAAAAAAAACGAACCACATTTCAAACTGAAAATGAGAAATTCACCTGTGATTTGTCTCCAAGACAAAACAAAATATGATTCTTAAAAATGTGACTTTTGTTTAATAAAACATATTTTTAAAATCATGTTTATTTTATTTAAATATAACCAAAATTTCGTTAACAAATCAGATTTTTTCTTAAAAAGCATAAATTTCTATAATCTTAAAATTATCCCACTCATGATATGGAAACTATTTTTATAAATAAATAATAATTTCTTACTTTCCAGGATTTTTTCAAAGAATTAACTAAAAAAAATGGTTAATTTCGTTGATTTTACATCAAATTTAGAAAAATATTTCCAATAATTACAAAAATGTTCTAAATTTTATATTTATTAAGAAAAAAACTCATTTATTAAACTAAAGTATTTTTGGATACTTTTTTTTCAACTTCAGAAAAGTGTTTTTCTAGTTTTTCATATTTCACAAAAAATGTAGGCTAATTTTAAAATTTTTTTTCTAAAATTAACCCATTTTATGCCGCGATACAAAAAGTAAAAACCTCTTTTCTAGGCTATTTTGGACCTTCTAAAACCGAATATGAGGTTAAAAATCAAATTAAAATTCACATTTTTGAAAACTTAAATATTTTTTTAAAATTAAATTTAAAATAAATTTTAATTTTTTAAATATGGGATGACCAGACTAAACATTTTCTGGATTTTCAAATTTTCTTAATTTTCCATTTAAATTTGAATACGCTGGTTTACATAAAAAAAACCCAAAAATATTTCCGATAATTACACAAAAAATTGCTAAAAATTGTGTAACTATCGAAAATATTTTTGTTCATTTTAGAAAAAAATTAATCTTAACAATTTTTGAACAATGAAATATTAAAAAAATGCTTTTCTGAAGTTAAGCAAAAGGATCCAAAAATACCGTAACTTAGGGAATTCACTTTTTGTTTTAAAATTACTATAAAAGTTAGAAAAATTTCAAATTATCGGAAATATTTTAGTAAATTTTAGATAAAATGATTGAAATTAGCACTTATTTTATTTTATTACTCGTAAAAAACCCAAAAAGTAAGAGATTATTGGGGTGCCATTGAAATCGCTTTCGCTTGAATTTCACTTAAATTTCATAAAAATTTTGGTGAAGTTTAAGCGAAAGCGATTTCTGTGGCACCCCTGTATAATTTATTTATAAAAAAAATGTACATATAATGGATATTCTTCTTTATTTTTCTATATGCTACTTTATTCTATTACATTCTCCTATATTCCCCTTTATTCTTCTATAATCTCCTACATTCTCCTGTATTTTTCTATATTTCCCTTTATTCTCCTTTTATTCTCTCCTGTATTCTTTTATATTCTTCTTTATTCTCATATACTCTTCTATATTCTGTAGATTATAGAAATTTACTTTTTCTTGTCAATTTGAATAATTCATTTTTGTTGATTGAGTGTAGTATTTTTCTTTGAGTGTACCTCTTCCTATTCCATCTTGCCGTATATTAACAGGTGCATTTTCGTGGGCTGCGATTCCGCCTACAACTTTAACAATTTGCGGCCCACCAGGCGGCGAGAAGGGAAATGTACGCAGAGGAGTGAGGGAGATAGATAGAGGAGTGGGAGTGGGAGAGGGAGGGGAATAGACCAAATTAATGAACCTTGAAAAATGTGTTAAAAGTTTTTTTTTATTATTGTCATTGAATTTGATATGTAGTCTATATACCATTTATACATATTTTCATTTCAGGGGGTTTTCCCCATTTGAAACTGGGTAAATAGTTAGACAGAGATAGAGAGGGAGAGAGAGAGAGATAGCGAGTAATGCGTTTCTAGAAAGTAAATGGATCCAATTAAAAGTTGTCATACAAACAAACTTTAACTCTCGATTCAAATCGCAGCAAAAATGCAAATGAAGGCAAAGAATCTTATAAAGAGACCTTCCAGAGTTCTTCGCTGACAAATGATAAGTTGAAAATATATATATACTTGACTAAAATTTAAATATATATATAAAAATATATATAAAGACATACTTTATAGAATGCTTAAGGTATAAACTTAATTTGAGCTCTTGGCATAATATCAACTACACTCCTATCGAAATTAATAATTTAAAATTAATAATAGAACAAAAATTACATACAGTGAACCACTAATGTCTTCATACACCATAAATTGGTCAATTTTGGGTATAATAAAGATGTTTTGTTGCGAGTTTTATATAGTACTCTTTTATTCACTTAAATTTCGTTCGACTGATACCAAAATTTGTTTAACCCATTAAGTACCCATGAAAAAGTTTGATTTAAAAAAAGTCTATTTTTAAACTTTTTTCCTTGATTTTTTCAAAAAATTATTTTGTTGCAAAAAAATTCTTGAAACAATTCTAAGAGTAACTGCAAAAATTTTTTTTCAAAAATATAGACAAATAGACTCATTTTTTTTTTAGAAAATTAAGTTTTTTTTAAGAAAACAAATTTTTTTAAAATACACTATTCAATTTTCAAGTAAACAAAACAAAAATGAGCAGAACCTCAAAAATGATCACTTTTCTATGGGTCAACCGAATAGACTCAAGGTTTTTAACTTAATATAAATCACAAACTTATGGAAAAGCTTTGCATCAAATAAATTATTATAATGCTTAAGGTTATTTAATTTGTTTGAAATCACTTTATGAATTCGGTCAGGAATTGAATAGGGATTGATTCAACATCCTTAAATTGTTTACCAGATTGAAAGAGATATATATTCCGAAATCCCCTTATATTCAAATCTTACTAAAAATGTATTGTAAAACTTATAGAATTATTTTAAATCAAGATTAAGCAGAACTAGATTTTTGAAAATTTCTAAAAATTACTAATTTAGCCACTTCTTCCTCCTTTTCATACAACATTTTTCTGAGATAATCTCATAAAAAAGATCATAAAAAATACTAGCGAAAAGATATTTGAAAAAAAATTGTTGCAGTCACTTTAAAAATTGTTTGGAGAAACTTTTTGCATGAAAAAATTTTTTGTTTGAGACCGAGAAAAAAATCAAAAAAATGTAGACTTTTTCAAAAATTCTAAATTTTCAATGGGTTAAGAAAGTTTTGTATCATTCAAACGGAATTTGAAGAACTTTTCCATTGATGCCAAAATTGACATGAAGTAAGTTTAAATTATGAGTAGATTTAACTTTAGTTTTGTCAAAATACTTTATCCCACGACTGTATACAGTGTGCCACTAATGTCTTCGTACACCATAAATTTGTAAAAGTTTTGTAAAATAAAGATGTTTTGATTCGGGCTTTTTTTTATTAATCTTTTATTCACTTAAATTTCGTTCGAATGATACAAAAATTTCTATAGCCCATTAAGAACCTATAAAAAATGTTGAATTTTAAAATAAGTATATTTTTTTAACTTTTTTTTCAAAAAAAAAAAAAAATTCGAGGAAAGAAGTTGAAAAATAGACTTTTTTTAAAAGTCAAAATTTTCCTTGGGTACTTAATGGGTTAAAGAAATTTTTGTATCATTCAAACGAAATTCAAGTGAATAAAAGATTAATATAAAAAACCCGCATCAAAACATCTTTATTACACCCAAATTTGACATATTTATGGTGTATGAAGACATTAGTGGCACACTGTATATATTTTGTTTGATATTTTATTTTTTTTCAGTATAAAAGTATTCAATGAATTTAGCTTTTGATTTTAAAATGTGGCTTACAAATGTGTTTAAGTCATTTGGTAAACTATTTTTCAAAGTTACAGTCTGAAGATCTTGATGTGTTTAGCAACTTGTTGAACAACAACAACAACAATTTCTAGTTTAACAACAAGAGAAAAACAACAAAAACAAATGTACATAGAATGAAATTTAACAGGTAATAAATTATTGAAGTTTTGCAACTTTTGGTTTGCAGTTTGTTTTCATTGTTGTTGTTGTTGTTGTTGTTTTTGTTGTTGCCGGTTGTTAACCAAACAATAAAAATGTAAATAAACTTTTTGTAAGAACAACAACAAAGTGGAATGTGCAAGAAAAAGTGGCCAACGAGAAAAGGCAAAAGAAAAAAACACGTAGAATGCTTGAGATTTCTTTAATTGCATCCGGCAACAAAATGGCTGCCTTACCCAACCCCCAAGTGGGTGGAGGGGGGTGGTTGGGTGGTGTATTGGTTGTGAGTACTTACGATATCCATTGGTATATGCCCGACACTGTGAGCTCACCCTTATCCTCGAGGGCGTATTCGATGAGTTCCGTGTATGTGAACGGTGGTTTCTTTGGCCTGCTTGTTTTGCGGTGGTTCAGTCAGTGGGGTGGTTCAGTCAGTGGGGTGGTTCAGTCAGGGGGTGGTTCAGTCAGTGGGGGTGATTCCATTTCGTCATTGAGGGTGGTCCACATCGATTGGCGGATTCGAAAAAAGGAAGAGAAAAGTTGAAGAAACACAGAATAAACGTCAAACTCATTTTATTCAAATTTATTTGAAAGTGTAAGATTTATTTTTGGAGATTGCAAAGATTTTTTTGGAAATTAAAAGTACTGAAATACTTGGGTAAAACTCTTAAACACAATTTATTAACTTTTCGCAACTCTGTTTACGATCCAATTGTATTAAAACTATACTTTTCAATATTTTAATTTTTATTTTATTATTTCTTTATTTAATAATGATAAGTGTGTAATAAAAATGTTTTCTGAAGGGACCATAACTGAATAAGTATAAAAAATAAGAGTGACATAAGCCGAAAAACACGATTTTTGAGTTAATAATGCAGAAATGTGTTCATCATCCTATCATTAAAACCGAGAGTGTGAGAAGAGTATACATTCTGTCAAATAAGTACCCGGAAATTTGAAATAAATCACAAACAACTTATCAATCATCTAAATTTATTATATCCCCTTCAAAATAGGCCCCTTCTGAGGCAATACACTTCTTCCAACGAACAATCCAATCATCGAAACACTTTTTAAAGCTATATTCCGGGATGGCCTTCAGTTCTCGTTGCGAATTAGTTTTGATGTCTTCAATGCTCTCAAAACGGGTTCCACGGAGTGGTAATTTGAGTTTTGGAAACAGGAAAAAGTCACACGGGGCCATATCTGGAGAGTACGGTGGTTGTTCGATGATATTTGTTGAATTTTTGTTCAAAAACTCGTTCGAACTCGAACTCGAAAATTCAGATCTTTTGGCACCAATCGCGCTGCGACTTTCCGCATACCCAAAACATCAACCAAAATATGACGAGCGGTCTCATGAGACATGTTCATTTCTAGGGCTATCTCTCGCAAACTATAATGACGATTTTCGAGCACCATTTCCTTTATTTTGTCGACGTTTTCTTCAGTTGAAGAGGTCGAAGGTCGTCCTGAACGTGGTAAATCGTTCACTTCTTCTCGCCCCTCTTTGAACGATTTATACCAATCGTAAACTTGAGTTTTCGACATGGTTGAATCACCAAATGTTGTTTTCAACATTTCCAACGTTTTGGCACAAGAAATTTCGTTTGAAACACAAAATTTCACACAAACTCTTTGTTCGATATTTTTATCCATAGTAAAAATCGCAACGCACACAAAAGGTTGACTTGTTCCTAATGACGCCGTAACCAAACTAAATGACACATAGCAATAAAAATTAGCAGAATAGTGGCTGAGAGTTGTGCCAACCTGGGAAAAATTTTTTTTAGAAATATTCTCAAAGGGAAAATTTAAAATGAGAATTTCCGGGAACTTATTTGACAGAATGTACTATATGTCGTTTCTTCATTTCCAACGACTCGACTTTAATAACTCAATAGAACGATATATCCCAGTTGCAATGCAATCGTTGACTAGAAAAGATTCTTTATGTTTCATATAGCTCAGTTTTTTTTTCTCAAATTTTCAAGTATGGCCGTTTATCTCGAAACGCCATTTTTTTGTGATATGTCACTCTTGAAGCAAATGAGCGATATATCCATCAACAATTGTGAGTAAAATTTAAGAGTATTAAATCCGTCTGCAATTAATAATTGAAATTGATTTCTATTTTTTGTCCGTCTTTCATTAGAGTTATTGAAGACTTTATTGAAAAGTTATGTTTGTTTTTAAATCTGAGAACGCATAACTAATTTAAACCTATTCGATTTCCAACTCTACTGAGCTCTTGTTTTTTTTGATGCGTTTGTTTTATATATTTGTTACAGCGTAATTTTTATTTGAAATTTAGTAAAATTTACTTGGCAGAAAACAGAACACGGAATTGAATGCAAAAAATATTTTGAGCTATTTTTGGACAACTTTTAAATGCAGATCAACATATGCGACTTTTGGTTGGGAGAGTTTGAATTTCGAATGAATTTCGACATTTATTTTATTGCATTTAAGCTTAATTTATCCGAATTTCTTCCAAAAGAAGTCGACGCCGAAAAACTTTCAAAACTTATGAAAAAAAAGTTACATTAAATGACCAGATTTTGAATAATAAAATAACATCAAATGACATCATTTTAAATTATCTATTTAATGGATTTTTACTTAAGTACTAAGTATTTAGTTTTTTATTTAAATATCGGTCACATTTAACTTGAATATTTAAGTTATTTTATGGCTAATCAAAATCACATTCTCCTTATCTATAATAATCTACTTTTATACTCAGAAAAATATGCCATTAAATGCTTTTAAATTTAGTCATTTGTCGCAATTTTCATCTTATTAAACTAGTATATTTGAAAATTAAAGCTTATTTAAAAATGAGAATGTTTTGTACTAGAAACAAGTGCATTTTGGGATAAGTTCAAGAACTTTGTGTACTTCAGCCTGTATAATCCGAACTTACACACACTTAAAAAAATCCCAAACCATGTCTAAAATATCTCAGATAAAAGTTATTTTAAGATATCCGGGATTGCTTAAAGTGAAAATGAAATGAAATAAGTTTTTTGCTCCCAACTTAAAAAAATTTCGAGCTCATTCAGCTTTTGATATATTTTTGTGCTTGAATATCCTCTGCTTAAGTTTGGAAATCAGGGACCACAAATAATGATTATTCAAATTTGTTCACATCAAAAAGTCAATGACTAGATAAACATACATAAATACAAAAAAATAATAATAATCATTAAATTTGAGTGAAAAAAATAAAAAGCTCACAAATAATCACCAGAATGGCCCAATTAATAATAGTAATAATTATTATTATTTATTATTTTTACTAATTAACGTTAACTACTATTATTACCGAACTTTTCCTACTAAATCGCAACAAGATTGGACAAATAGAAAGGTGGTAATGGCTGATTTAAGTTTTTAAGCAATGTATGTGCCTAAAAGCATGCAATGAAAAATATTTTAATATAATTTAAATAAGTAACGGGTATCCTAAACTCGGAAGCTCAACTATAGCCTTTCCCACTTGTTTAAAAGAAAGTTTTATACTTTTTAAATTATCGGGGGTGCCACAGAAATCGCTTTCGCTTGAATTTCCCTTATATTTCATACAAATTCCAGTGAAATTCAAGCGAAAGTGATTTCTGTGGCAGCCTTAAATAATTATTTGTGAAATTTAATTATTATCATTGAAGAAAATTGTTAAATAATCATTACTACATAATTTTGATAATAAGTATAACCCATCAAGATAACGCTCCCTGACGGAAATAGTGTTGTTTTGTTTTCCGAGTGCGTATAATACTCACGCCTTGGAGGTGGTGGTATCCTCGACCACGACGTGCTCGGCGACAATCATATCGTTGGCGTCCAGCTCGGAGGTCACTTCCATCACAAGTTCCTCGAATTTGCGTCCAGTTTTGGTCGTTGTTTGGTTAACTGTTGTTGTTGTTGCTTGTGTTGGTGTTGTTGTTGTGATTGCTGCTGCTGTTGTTGTTGTTGCCGCAGTTGTTGCTGTTGTTGTTGATGTTGTTGCTGATGTTTTGGGCGATCGCAGGCAACTCGGCGTGGAGTTGAGCGAATGATTCGAGTGATTCGAATGATTCGAATTGGAGGCCGAGCTGCAGTCCGATAAATTGCTGGCCATGTTGGCTGCCCCAGTGGGCGTGGCCGCCTCCAAGGCCAATCGCTGGCCACCGCCGCCCACATCGGGTGACAAATGTGGAAATTCATCGAATTTAAAGTTGAGCAACCAGGACAAATTCTTATCCTCGAAATCGGGTTCCGTTTCCGAGTTGCGTCTGCGATTTTGTGGCTGCTGTGTCTTCTGAGCAATGGGCAGCAGAAAATTGGAGGCGGCGGCGGTGGTGGAGCAGGAGGAGGCAACAGCCGTTGAAGCCGATGGCGGAGCAGGTGGCGGCGGCGGCGGCGGAGGCGGTGGCAATGTGGCATTCAATTGATTTATCTCCGTTTGCAGTCCCGAATTATAACGATGATCCAGTTCGAGGAGTTCCCCCGTCTGCCAACCGCCCTCGACCGCCTCCACGGTGGGCGGGGCACAATAGGAGGCAGCCGGAACCAATAGACTGCTATCATAGGCAAATAGATCATTGATAAACGCGCTCGAGTTCGTTGAATTTGTATGCGAATTGGCCGTGTCCAGCTGCAGTTGAAAGCACATATCACCGCCATTGCCACCGCCACCGCCAGTTACATCATAGTCCAAGTGACGCTTCTTCCAGGGATTGGCATCGTAGTCCTGTGCCAAAGGCAGCTCCACCACTTGCGTCTCATATTTGCGCTTGAGAAAGTTAAAGTCACATTGGTTAGCGACACTTTCACTCGACTGGACATGGACTTGGGTATGGGTATGGGCCTGGGAATGCACCTGGACATGTGCCTGGACTTCGGCATGGGTGGCGCTCTGGCTGCCTCCATTCACATTCATATTGACTATCATTTTTCGCCGGAATTTCGCAATTTCTCGGACGCGTTTTTGCACAATCAACTTTTGAAACTGAAATTTGTTTTTTTTTCAAATGTCTTTAATTTGTTTTTTTCTTTTTTTCTTTTTTATAATTTGCGTATTTCAACGTTTCGATTTCTTTGCACTTTTCTCAATCACGTGTCGCACACAGAACAAACATAAAAAATTAGTTGGGTGCCGGGGAGACGCAGTTGAAAGGTAGAAAATTTCGGTCGAGTTTTGAATTATAGTTCAAAAAACAAAACAAAAACTCCGCCTTTGGATTCCGTTTCGCGCTGCGTTTGGCCGCGGAATGATGTCGTTACTGTTTTGGCCACGTTTAAAGGATATATGTCTAGCTGCTGCTGCTGCAGTCAACGTCGCAGTCGACGTCGCTGCCGGCAATTCGTAGGCTCAGTCAATGTGATACTCTCATTACCCTTGCGCATTCAGTCAAGCACAACAACACTATCGATGAGCCTTCGCCTTTCACATCCCCTCGCTCTTCCCTCTCTTTCCCCTCTCGTTGTTCCCTCCTTCTTCCACCTCTTTGGCAGTGTTGCCAACCCTTTTGAGGGCCTAAAATATCTATTTCAATATAAAAATAAGCTAGACTCATACGAAATTCTCAAAATAAAACTATGAGTTTAATAAAATTGAACCTGAGCGAAATTAACTGAATGGACAGACAAAATTTTAGAACACAATTTTCGAGGGAAGTATCTTAAAAACAGGCTAAATTCGGTATCGGTATATCGGTTACGTAACGGTTACCGGTTTTTTGTATGTTTCGGTTTCGAAATACCGGTTTTGATTTCGGATCACAACAAAAATTATTTTAAATGTTAAAAACATGTAAATTTTAAAGCAAATACTCAAAGACTTCAAAAGTTAAGATATTTTTATTGAGTTCAATAGGAATAAATATAAAATTAGAATTTCACCTTATAACTTAATTCCTGACCGAGCCGTAAATAACTGTTATCAGTTAATCAATCGGTTAATACCGGTTAACGGTTATGGTTACAGTAACGGTTATGGTTACGGCTTAAATTCCTGGTTTTCACTATTCAATATATTATTCTTCACTAGATAATATTAAAAATTTCTTTTTGTTTTTTGTTTATCTTATAAAATAAAAACTTTTTAATATTATTTCGGATCATAAAAACGGTTGTCGCCTTTCCTGTTAGAAATTAATTTAATATTATGTTGTACCTTTTATTGTATTTATATTTTATGATAGAATACTAAAACATCCAAAAATACCGAAAGTACTGAATACAATTTTGGATATATTTTTTTTTTTTTTTTTTTTTTGTGATTGTTTTTATTTTATTTCAAAAATGTTCTTTATATGCAGTTAAATCTAATTTTACATTGACATTTACTTTTTCAAGCTCTATTTCTGGCGTTAAAATGGCTGAATGGACAACACTGCGAGTCTCGGGCTCAACGTTCTAACGGCACCCGTAACTCGCTCGGCTCTCCGTCGATTTAAGCCATGAATTCGCTGGTTCGGCCTCTGGTTCTGCTCGGTCGCGTTTTTTGGCCATAATCGAACATGTGCTTGCCCTTCTCCCCCCTCCTCTCTCCACTCTCTGCACTCTCTCTGCACTTCCCTCCTACCACCTACCTGCTGCCCACCTGCTTTTGGCCTGCTGCCTGCCGTTTAAAGCCCATTGCCCATTGCCCATTGCCAATTTGTCGACATGTCAACGGTGCGACCATTGAAGCGTCTAATCGAACACCCAATATACCCCTGGTATACCCTGTAGAACTCTCTCTCGCACAGGTGTTGCGCAGGATTCGATTCTCTCTCTCTCTCTCTCTCTCTCTCCTAGCCTAACGGTTGTCACGGACGACAGAGAGAGAGGGAGAGAGAGAGAGAGAAACCTCATTGCGGGTCGTGCTTCCTCTCTGTGAGAGATCTTGGCCAATAAGAGTCCGCACAGTGAAGGAACAGGCCAATAGAGTTTTAAAAATGAGTAAAATTTAATTATTTATTAATTAATTAAAATAATTATCATTATTATTATAAATAGTGCTAAAATTATTTAAGTTACGGAAAGCATTAAAATATAATGGAATAATTGCAATTTGTTATTTAATAAAATTTTCATATTAATATTAAATTATTATTAATAATACATTAATCCTAATCATAAAACGGACCATAATTAATAACTATAACTAATAAAGATTTGGGATAAGAATCATTAATATTAGTATTTTTAAGATTTGGGATAGTTATTAATGTAAATTAAATATTATTATCATTAATATTAAAATTTTAGTTTAAGCATTTGCATTAGTATTATCATTATAAGCACAAATTAATATTAGAAATAAATTTGTTACAAAATATTTAATATAAATTTTATAATTTTTATTTATAATATATTAATCATAATCTTTAAGCAGACTATAATTTTTATAAATTAATACTACAATTTTAGTTTAAGCATTTGCATTAGTATTATCATTATGAGTACAAATTAATATAAGAAATTAATGTGTTACAAAATGTTTAACATAAATATTTTAATTTTTTATTGATAATGAACATTAGTTAAGCATTATTGTTAACATTAACATTAACATTTTATTAGTTTAAGTATCAGCATTTGAATCCTTATAATTATTAAGTTAATTCAAACTGTTTTTAATATTATCAAATGTATAAATGTTAGTATTGATTTTTATTACTATTAGCATTATTATTATCATTAGCATTAAGATTATTTAATTAAAATAAATCTAACAGGCGTGGACTAACTATTACAATGAACATAAGCACTAGAAAGATTCTTAAATTTATCACAAATATTCATAAAAGCATTGCATTAGTTTACTATTAGTATTAAAATTATCATTAGCATTAAGATTTTTATATTAAATTTCTATAAGTAGTAAAATAACCATTTCAATCAACATAAGCACTAGAATTATTTTTTAATATACCAAAAGTATTCATATTAGCATTGCATTAGTTTAATATTATTATTATTTAAATTATCATTAGCATTGGATTAATTAAATAAAATTGATTAAAAGTAGTAAAAAACCTCTACAATGAACATTAGTAGCATAATTATTTTTATATATGTATATTATAAGTATTGGCATAAGCATTGCATTAGATTACTATTAGCATTAGCATTATCATTAGCATTAGAGTAATTAAATTACATTTGTATAAGTTGTAGAT
The DNA here is from genome assembly GCA_037043435.1 of Drosophila suboccidentalis. Lineage (NCBI taxonomy): Eukaryota > Metazoa > Arthropoda > Insecta > Diptera > Drosophilidae > Drosophila > Drosophila suboccidentalis. The sequence goes on along the minus strand of JBAMBK010000890.1, from coordinate 66,111 downwards.
AACCCCTACTAAAACCATAAGCACTTGAATTATTTTTATATTTATCAAAAGTATTAGAATAAGCATTGCATTAGCATTAACATTAGTATCAACATTAAGATAAGTAAATTATGTGTGTTTGCCAAATTTTCTTTAAGCAAATTGTTGCTAAATTGAACGATAAGCTGCAACTCATTCTCATTAGAATTAACATTAGCCTGAGCATTATAAATATTCAAATTATGCATATGCATACATATTGATAATGTATATATTCTTTTGTGTAGTATTGATTTCGGCTATTCACTGAGCTGATACGAGTATAAAACATGCTTCCTGTTAACCGCCTTCATTAATTGTGATTTTGTGTGATTTTCGAGAATCATTAATTATTCGTCATTAATTAAAAGCCGTATATATTTGTTGTTTGTTTGTCAAACATGTCCACTAATTAGCATATAGGGTATGAATATATATCTGGTTAGGCTCCATATAAAATGCATTAATCCGTAATGGATTTTACTCTCTCTTGAACTTAACGATCGGAAATGCTTTGGGAACTACGAACCTGGCATTAATCAGAAGCAGTTAAGACGATTTAAGACCTTAACAATGAAGACTCTTAAAAGAAGAAACAGATGACTGAATCGGACTTGGAGACGGAAGCCGCTAAATTGAATGGAATTGAATTGGGACTCCCGGTCAATGCAAATAAAAAACATACGTGTGTACGATTAAAAGCAAAAAATAATATTAACGTTTTTTTTTTTTTAAATAAATCTATGTTATTACAACTGCACCGACTTGGAAATGCCCTATCAGCTAGGAATGTATAGATTTAAGAGCTTGTTTTATTCATTACTTTTACTTTTAGCTTGTACACCGAAGCAGAAATTCCCTACAAAATAATCACGTAACTTTTATTTTGAGTGAAAAAATAAAAATTATAAATAATGATTATTTGTGATTTTTATTCTGTTTTGATCAAAATGAATAATTATTATTAAAGAAAATCTTCAAAAATGATAAAATATTCATGAATAAGTAAATTTTTACGATTCCTAATTTTAAGTTATTTTTATAAGTTGTAAATTGCAAATTTCATATTTTTAAATTTATTTGAAGTATTTATTTCCAGTTAATTATTGTAGTTTTTTTTTTTCTAAATTATATTCTCTTTCGCACAGTAGTTAAATAATAATGGGTATATAAATATATGTTTAATCCATACCTGTTAAATTTCGATTAAATTTACTAATCATTAAGATTATTTTTGGAAATAATCGAAGAGTTTATATAATTCACTTTTGAAAAATCTGTAATTATTTAATGATAACGATTACAAGAAATCAATAATTATCTACAATTGTTACAATTATTCAAAAATAATTAGAAAAAATTAAAAATTTTACAAATACTCGAAAAAGATTATTTTTGATTATTTTTGATTTTTTCAGATTATTTTTGAATAATTGTAAAAATATTATATTATTTTTGAATTTTTGTAATCGTAATCATTAAATAATTGGGTAAAACCGAAAATAATCGTAATTTAATCATTAGTTTTACTTTTAAACAAAAATAATCTAATTATTAATGATTATGATAACTAATCATTATTTAACAGGTATGGTTTAATCTTTGTTTTAAAATCATTATGTTCACTCTAATGTGTGTATTGAATATATATTTCTCATATTTTTTATCTTTTAAGCTTGTGTTAATTTAAAATCGGATTAAAAGACATAGCGTTATTTATTTTATTTTATTTCATTTAATGTTAACTTAATGATTAACAAATTAAAATAAAATATTTATTATTATTATATTTAAATTTAAACTGAAAGGATTACAATTTTTAAACTTAAAATTAAGCAATAATAATCTAAAATATTTGTAAAGTGATTTTTAAGTTGACGATAATTAAATAAATAATTGATTTAAAATCTAAATGTAAATAAAAAAATATGCAATAAATTAATAATCATATAAACTAATATATATGTGAATTTTGAAATGATCCCATATAGTCTACAGGGTTGCCCATATTCGACGAGACCCATGTTTTTTTTTAAAAAATCAAAGAAAAAAATAAAAATTTGGTGGTTGGCAATCTTAATCATTTAATTTGTTCCAAGTAGATTTGTTTACATCGATTTTTGAATATGATATCTCTCAAATGGCCGCCTCTGGCGTTGATGGCGTATTGTGCCCTTTTTGCAGCATTTTCCATCGTTTTCGCCAACATTTCGGCCGGAATAGCGGCTATTTCTTCACGAATGTTGTCCTTGAGCTCTTCTACGGTCCTTGGCTTGTTAACGTAAACCTTTGACTTCAAATATCCCCACAAGAAGAAGTCAGGCGGCGTCAAATCGGGCGAAAGCGGTGGCCAGTCCAAATCACCACTTTTCGACATCAAACGGCCCGGAAACAATTTCTTCACCAAACTGTGACTTTTTCGTCATGAAGAGGCACTTCTTCAATCTCCTGAGGATTTTCAGTGGCGTAAATACGGCAATTTTGCTTATTTACAGTCCCATTCAATGTGAAATGGGCTTCATCGGACATGATAATTTTGTTCCAAAATTTTTTCACAATTGACTTGTTCTGTTGAATGTAAATTTCAACTATTTCAGAGCGCTCGCGTGGCGTGTATTGTTCCATGGTAAAAATCTGCTTGGACTGACACTTCAAACGCGGTATGTCATTAAGCGATCTGACATCTCTGTCAAAAGTTATGGAGTTGCCAGATGGGTCCGTCGAATATGGGCAACCCTGTACATATATTCTCTTATCTCGAGTTGAAAATTCGATTAAAAAATTCCGCATAAAAATGTGTCACAATTCGTGACACATTCGAGATGCCCGTCAACAAAACACAACACACAAATCGAGACTTAAACTTGTTTGACATCCCGCTCCCTCTCTCTCTTTCACTCTCCCTCTCTCTCTGTCACTCTCACTTGCTGTGTCTTTGGCAACAGTTGCGTCAGTTGAGACGAGTATATAAATTTGCAGGTCGATCGATGCGATAAGAACAGAATAGAATCGAACCGAACCGAACGAAGTTGATAGCATCCCAGTTGTGAATGAGAACGGAGACTGAAAAGATCACAGAACAATTAAAAAGTGAAAGAAAAATAAACAAAAATAAATAATATAAAGAAAAGTGAAAAGTTAATTTAATCAAAATTAAATTAAACATAAATAAATAAAATATTAAAATTGAACATGTTTAGTTTAAGAATTATATTTTTTATGGCCATTCTGGTTGGTCTCTTGGCCCTGTTTGAAGGCGTGGCGGGGGCCAAAAAGAAGACGAACCCAAAAACGGAGTGTCCACAGTTGAAACTGAAGCGACAGTGGGGCGGAAAGCCCGCTTCAGCGCTCAATTATCAGGTGCGTCCGATTCGATTTGTCGTCATCCATCACACGGTGACCGGCGAGTGCTCGGCATTTGTGCAATGCGCCGAGATTCTGCAGAACGTACAGAACTATCATCAGGCCCAGCTGGACTTCGATGACATCGGTTACAAGTGAGCATTTTCTTACTTTTTATTTTATTTATTTATTTATGTATATAGTTAATATGATGTATAAAAAAATATCTAAATAATAATATAAAATATAAATTAAAAAGCGAACATAAAAAATTAATTTGATTTTAAAATAACTAAATAATACACATTTGAAAATTTAAAATTTAATTATTTAGATTTTTGATTAAAAAGCAAAAAAAAAAAAAAAATTGAATATAAAAAAAAATTACTAAATAATATTGTAGAATTTAAAATTAAATTATTGCATAATCAATTGAAATTCATGACCGAAAAGCTAAAAAAAGAATAAAAAATTAATTTGAATTTAAAAATAAAATTACTAAATAAAACTTATTTTAAAACACAAATTTAAATTATTACATAAACAATTCAGATTTATGATTGAAAAGCAAAAAAAAAAAAAAAGATTTGAATTTAAAATAAAGTTACTAAATAATTTTGCAAAATGTAAAAGTAACATATTGCATAAGCAATTGAAATTTGTTTATTTAATTTATTTTTATTTTTTTTGTATATTTATTTATTTTAAATTTATTTATTTAAGGTCTTTTTTTTATTTATTTTTTTATTTATTCATTTATTTATTTATTTTATGTTAACTAACTGCAGTTGACCAAAAGTACTTTGAAAATTTAAGTAACAGTAAGTAACACAATAAACTTTTAAATTTAATAGAAATTATATTAAAATTTTAACATAAAGAATTAAAAAAAATAAAGTTAAGTCTTATGACTGAAAAGCTTAAAAACAGGGATCGTAACTCTTATAAGTTTTTTGATAAATGTTATGAAATAAGAGTTATTTTTCAATTTGTATTTAAAGTTGAAAAACAAGAGTTATTTTCAATTATTAAAATAAAAATCAAAAATAAAAGTTATTTTCAACTTTTATCATAAAAATCAAAAATAAAAGTCGAATTGAAATATCTTTGGTTCGGGAAGGCGCATTTCATTAAACGGCCCATATATTTTATCTTCACTTTATAAGAGCTAAAAATAATTTTAATAATCAAAATGGGAAATAAAAATGTATCCTGTTGTTGGAAAGTCCTTCCTAAAATAGCATATGTGCAATTTTTTGCAATCTCCTTGTCATTTTTTTATGCTTGATTGTTTTCCGTCTACACTATTAAAAAATATGAAATGTACAATTATGAGATTTTTGCGTTGAAATAGAAAATTAAAAATAATAAAAGTTTTAATTTTAAATTTAGCCCAGGTAAAAAGGCTACAAAAAATTGTTATTTATATTTCTTAAGTATTTCTTGTATGTTTCACATTTTTTTTAAGATTTATTTTATGCATGAAATGTGCAAAAAGTTTGCAGATATGTATTGCTACATTTTAGATATTATTGATTAGCATCAACAGCCAATTTGTTTATGTGTATTAACATACGTTTGAATGTGTTGAGATATCCAAGTAACGTTTTCTCTAACTTTTTTCTTATTCTCTTGATTTTATCAACCGTTCTTTTTTGTCACTGTACTCATCAGTCTCCCCTCTCTTATCACTTATCACTTATCAATTCTAACTTTTTTTCAGCTTCCTGATTGGCAATGATGGCGTCGTTTATGAGGGCACGGGGTGGGGGGTGCGGGGTGCGCACACCTATGGCTATAATATGAACGGCACTGGCATCGCCTTCATTGGCAGCTACAAGGGTGAGTTTAGAGCCATTCAACTCTCTAAATAATAATAATGAATAATAGTTGAAAATAGAAGACAAACTATCAGGTTGAATGGATAAATCAGATCTGAATGAAATATCCAGAAAACAGTTTAAGCTTTTGTTTTAAATTAATTGCTACTCTTACTTGTAATTAGGCCTACAAAGAACTAATAAATATTAAAATTATATTTTTTAAAATTAAATTTTTAAAGTAAAAAATTTGTATAGAATATATTTTACAATTCGGTTTACTTACAATTTTCAGTTTGTAATAAATATTAGTTAAATTTCAATAGATTTTTAAAGCATTAAATAACTTTTATTTCAAAGTACAAAAAACAATATTTTAAAATTTTTGTTTTTTTTTTTTGTTAGTTTTTGTTATTTTTTAACTTGTTTAAAAATGTAAAATAATTTTGTTTTCCAATTTTTATTATAAGTATTGAAAATTGATATTAAAAATTTTTTTTGAAAATTTATTTTATTTTTTTCAAATCATTAAAAAACTTTTAATAATTCAAAATTTAAGAAAAAAATAAATACAATTAAATTAATTACAAGTTTGGTTTTTATTTTTTTGTCAATTGTACCATAAAAATAATAATAATAATATGATATTATAAGTATTGAAAATTATAGTATTATACAATATTTTTTTAAAAAGTATCCCCTCATTTTCTATTTTTTTCAAATCATTCAGAAACTAATAGTCATTTAATATTTAAGAAAAAAAAATAAATTTTACAATTTTGTTTTTTTTTTAATTCTTAATTGTTTCCACTTTGTTTCATGAAAAAACAGTTTTTATTTCAAGTTTTAATTAAAAGTATTGAAAAGAATTGATACTTACAACTTTTATTTGAAAAAGTATACGCCAGTTTTTAATTTTTTTTTATTTTCAAATCATTAAAAAACTTTTATTGATTTAAAATTTAGAAAAACAATAAATACAATTAAATTATTAAAAATTTTTTTATTTCCATTTGTACCATACAAATAATAATAATAATAATGTGATGTTATAAGTATTGAAAATTATTGTTTTTTTGAATATTAAAAAAAATTTTACAATTTGGTTTTTGTTTTTTAATTCTTAATTGTTTCCACTTTGTACCATGAAAATACAACTTTAATTTCAAATTTTAATTATTAGTATTGAAAAGAATTGATATTTACAATTTGTATTTTTAATATGTTATTCTTAACTATTTTCTTAATTATTAATTTCCCCCTATTCTGCCCCCTATTTGTAGACCATCTGCCGTCGGAGGCAGCGTTGACTGCCTGTAAGAAGCTGTTGGCTTGTGGCGTCGCCCAAGGTGAATTGACTGAGGATTATGGCCTGATTGCCGCCTCGCAGGTGATAGACACACAGAGTCCCGGGCTGACCTTGTACAATGAGATTCAGGAGTGGCCGCACTGGCTGTCCAATCCCTAAGATACCCTGTAAAGTGAATAAAATTTATGTTCCCATTATTATCATAACTTTGTGAAATTACCATCTTTATTTTTCTTAATCCTTCTAATAATAATTTACCGCTATCATAAAAATTAAATTCCCATTAATTTATATATATATATATTTTTTTTTTCTCTAATTTCTTCTATTAGTTTTTTTTCAATAAAATAATGTTTTCCCATTATTACGACTGTGTTGATGAATTACGATCTTTATTTCCTTAATTCCCTCTAATAAACTTTTCGATAACTTTAAAATTCCCATTATTATCATTACTTTCTGACACTACAATCTTTATTTCACGAATTCAATCTAGTTGTCTAATAAAATAAATTAAAATTCCCATTATTGTCACAACGTTGTCAAATTGCTGTGCTTAATCTAATTAATCAAATGTAAATTCTCATTATTCAACATCCATTTCCCATTATTATGATAAGATAGCAATTTGCCTTTTTTCTTAACTTTTGGCGCGCCATAAGCAGCGCCCTCTTTGGGCATACTAAACTAATACACAATGTGGCGCGCCCTAGCGTCAAAAATTGCAACTTTTTTGTATAAGCATACTGCAATATCGATAAAAAAAATTGGATGTACGAGGCAAACACAGCTGTAGCGCACTCTAGCGATAGCACGCGCAACTAAGTGCTTCGGACTTATACTAGCTTATCGACCGACCACCACAATCTGTCGCAAATATCTTAGCGCGCAGTTTAAAGATAGATATTAAATATTTAACAATTGTTTAATTTTCCAATAAGAATATGAAAATTTACATAATTAAATTAGAATGTAGATTATTTAAATGTGAACATTATATTGAATTTTATGTGCTCGTAATATCTCAAGTTTCTCTCAGATTTGAATAAAACAACACTAAAAACCTGATTCTGAGATGGTTTACATTTTTGTAAAAAATCATGGCAAAATTGAAAATATTATTTTCTTCAACTGTCTTTGCTCTGTGTTCCTTTCTACGGTATGTTTTAAATTTTTAATAATTCTCTTGGCAAACTAAAAATAGTCCGAATAGTCATGTCAGCAACCACTTTCAACTGTTGGCGCCAAGTGTATTTATCGATATGGCAGCACTGATCGCAGAGCGCAACATGTGCCTCTCTCTGCTCACACGCTCTCACCCGCTCTCAATTTGGTTCAACTTGAGCTTGCCACTTGTTCGACATGCGACAAAACAGTTGTTCTCTCGCACTTGCAGCGAACGGTTCGATCGTGCGTTCGTCGTGTGTTTTTCGTTTGTTTATTTGTCTTTTCTTTTTTTTTCTTTTTGGCGGCCGGCGTTCGTCTGATTTGACATTGTTTGCGTCGTTTGTTGTTGTTTTGATGGTCGGTCGATGAATTTTGTTTTTGTTTGTTTTTTGTTTGAGTTGGCAAACATTGAATGCAGTTTGAAGAGCAATTAAAAAAAAACAATAACAAAATGCAACTAAATAGATTTTGCTTACATTTGTTTTTGTTTGTGCATGTGCAAGTGAAAGCGTGTGAAAAATAAGTCAACTTAACATTGCAAACGTTGTTGTGTTGTTGGCCAAAAGCCGCGAAGGCCAAAACCAAAACCAAAGCCGAAAATAGAAAGAAAAGAAATTAAAAAGTTTGGCTTTAAATTTCTTAAATATACAAATTGAGCTGCTCATTTTTAAGCGCGCTCTCTCTCTCGCTCTTTTGTGCTTGTGTGTGTGTGTGTGTGTGTAAGAAAAGAAGAAGCAGCAGAAATTGCAATTGCAATTGCAATAGTGTGGAGTGGGGGAAATTCATTTAAACTTTTAACCCCCAACATATCCTGTGGCCAGTTAAAGCTTCCGGCCAACATTGTTTTGGGCCAAAACCGCAAACTGTTGCACAACAACAACAACAACAAGAACAACCTCACCACTATACTAGAAAGGTAAGTCCATAAGCCATTAAGGATTAATTGTGCACTGAAAGGGAAATTGAATAAGGATGGGAAATTGTTGCTATGGGAGTGGGAAAATATTAATTCCCATTTGGTGGCTAACACTGGGCAACATATGTAAATGATTTATTATTTTTAAAATTAATTGATTTATTCATTTATTTTAAAAATATTTTAATTTAATTTTAAAATTTATATAATTTATTTCACTTAAATTAAATTCAATTGCACTTTTTTGCAATTTACAAATATGTTTAATTTATTAAAACTATAATAAATTGAACACTGAAAGGGAAATTTAATAAGGACGGGAAATTGTTGCTATGGGAGTGGGAAAATATTAAATCCCATTTGGTGGCTAACACTGGGCAACATATGTAAATGATTTATTATTTATAAAATTAATTGATTTATTCATTTATTTTAAAAATATTTTAATTTAATTTTAAAATTAATATAAATTATTTCAATTAAATTAAATTCAATTGCACTTTTTTGCAATTTACAAATATGTTTAATTTAATAAAACAATTATAAATTGAAGTCTGAAAGGGAAATTTAATAAGGACGGGAAATTGTTGCTATGGGAGTGGGAAAATATTAAGTCCTATTTGGTGGCTAGGCTAATAACACTGGGCAACACAAATGATTTATTATTTTGTAATTTCCAAATTAATTGTTTTATTTATTTATTTTAAAAAATATTTTAGATTTGTAATAAAATTATTTAATTTTAAAATTAATTATATTTATTTTAATCAATTCAATTGCACTTTTCTGCAATTTACACATATATTTAATTTTATAAAATCAATTTTAAAATTCTATCAACAGTTTTAAGAAATATTTTGGCATTTGAAATCTGTTTTTTCACACGATTGATGTTGAAATCTCAACTGCTTATAGGGAAAGTTAAGTAATCTTAATTATGTTCATTTTTTTTGGTCAATTGATCTTGTCTCTTGTTTTGGCCAAGTTCTACATGCGATTTTTCATGGCCTTTTTGCCGTTTTCGTAATGATATTGCGGCCATTTTTTTATTGTTGTTATTTTTGGCAAATTGTTGTAATGATGTTTGGCATGTTGTTGTTGTTGTTGTTGTTGATGTTGCTGCGGCTTCTTCGACGTCTTCTTTGGGGTTTCGGGGTCATCAACTTTTGGCTTCGATGTACAGTGGCATAAACGGCTAGATTAGCGAATGTTTTTTTATATTTTGAATTTTTACAAATAAGAATACACAATTTAATCATTTATATTATTCCTATCGTTATATTTTGAACCATTTAAACTTATTAAATTGGCTTATATTATTTACAATTTTATGATTCTCGTGCATGAATTTTTTTTTTTTCTAATCTATCGATTACCAATTTATGAGACATTTAGCAAAAATTTGTATGCATTTTTTTTTGGATAAATTTGGCGGTTAAAATAATTTAAATAACTGACAAATATACAAATAAAACAAAACAATTTCTAGTAAAATACAAAGAGTACAATTCTTCACAGCTATCGATTTATTTCACTCGATTTATTGTAAATAAAACTACATCGAATTGTAAAGTCGTTGATATTTTTAGAAAAACAGACAGAAATGTTTTTGATTGCTTTTATACTTATTTATTTATATATGCTAATCTAGCATTTAGCCCCACTGTGCGCTGACGGCGTCAATTACAATTGTTGCCAAAACAAAAAAATACCATAAGAATCAGCAGCAGCAAAAACAACAATGTTGCGTGCCAATGTTGCCGTTTTCGTTGTTGTTGTTGCTGTTATTGTTGATAAACATCTTTTGTTGTTGATGTTGATACACATTTGTACGTGCAACGAAGCGTCTTGTCATTTGGTCATTTGGTAGCAAAGTCATAATTTCATGATCAGAACTGAATTCGTTATTATCATTACCTTTTTTATTATCATTGAAATATAATTTGCTAATTGCTAATGATATATAGGTTTCATTATAATTATAATGCTTGTAATATTGTATTTTATTAGCATTACTTTTTGCTTTCATTACCATTATTCTTTATATATCATTTATATCATTAAAATGTAATTATCATTGATAATGAATGTATAGTTTTCATTATACATAATTATTGAATGCCAAAGCAAACACTTTCATTACATTTCATATTAAAATGCTGACAATATTTTATTTTATTCGCATTACTTTTTTTAATGCTACTGAAAGTCAAATAATTTCATGATCAGAACTGAATTCGTTATTATCATTACCTTTTTTATTATCATTGAAATATAATTTGCTAATTGCTAATGATATATAGGTTTCATTATAATTATAATGCTTGTAATATTGTATTTTATTAGCATTACTTTTTGCTTTCATTACCATTATTCTTTATATATCATTTATATCATTAAAATGTAATTATCATTGATAATGAATGTATAGTTTTCATTATACATAATTATTGAATGCCAAAGCAAACACTTTCATTACATTTCATATTAAAATGCTGACAATATTTTATTTTATTCGCATTACTTTTTTTAATGCTACTGAAATTTAGGTGGAAAAGTCATAATTTCATGGTCAGAACTGAATTCGTTATTATCATTACGTTTTTATTATCATTGAAATATAATTTGCTAATTGCCAATGATATATAGGTTTCATTATAATTATAATGCTTGTAATATTGTATTTTATTAGCATTACTTTTTGCTTTCATTACCATTATTCTTTATATATCATTTATATCATTAAAATGTAATTATCATTGATAATGAATGTATAGTTTTCATTATACATAATTATTGAATGCCAAAGCAAACACTTTCATTACCTTTCATATGAAAATGCTGACAATATTTTATTTTATTCGCATTACTTTTTTTAATGCTACTGAAATTTAGGTAGCAAAGTCATAATTTCATGATCAGAACTGAATTCGTCATTATCATTACGTTTTTATTATCATTGAAATATAATTTGCTAATTGCCAATGATATATAGGTTTCATTATAATTATAATGCTTGTAATATTGTATTTTATTAGCATTACTTTTTGCTTTCATTACCATTATTCTTTATATATCATTTATATCATTAAAATGTAATTATCATTGATAATGAATGTATAGTTTTCATTATACATAATTATTGAATGCCAAAGCAATATTTTATTTTATTCGCATTACTTTTTTTAATGCTACTGAAATTTAGGTAGCAAAGTCATAATTTCATGATCAGAACTGAATTCGTTACTATCATTACGTTTTTATTATCATTGAAATATAATTTGCTAATTGCTAATGATATATAGGTTTCATTATAATTATAATGCTTGTAATTTTTAATTTCATTAGCATTACTTTATTCAATGAAAAGGAAATTTTGCTTTCATTACCATTTTTGTTCATATATTTTAATATCATTAAAATTTAATTATCATTGATAATAAATGCATAGATTTCATTATAATTATTTAATGCCAAAGCAAGTACTTTCATTACATTTCATATTAAAATGCTAGCAATATTTGATTTCATGAGCATTACTTTTTTTAATGCTACTGAAATTTTGGTTTTCATTAACATTATTATTTTCAATGCCCATGAAATGCGTAATGAATGCTTTGCAAAAGTAGTAAATAAGTCACAACAGTCAGTGTTGTTAGTTGCAATACCCTGTAGTCAGCTGTTATGGGGGTATGACCAACGCACAGACAAAACACACAGTGTGTAAGCTCTTATAGGGTATCTCGTGGTGGCGTATAGTCTTCTTGAAACAGCGCTTATTTAAAATTTATTCTAAGATTGTCTGACTTAAAATTTTATTAACGGAAAACAACGCATATTAAATTACAGGGTATTTGTCAGTGGTTCATACACTTTATAAACAGTTTTTACTTGTTATTGTAAGATTTCTTGATTAACTATCATATTTAGAATTTTTGAAAAGAAGCGGTAAATTTAGTTTGCATTACAGGGTATCTTATAGTGCAGCATTCCCCTTGCACAGCTCTTTTAATTTTTATATATGGTCTGGTTATAATAAATGTATGTTAGCGAATAAGAGTTCATTTTCGCTTAGGCTACAGGGTATCTGTTAGTGCAGCAAGTTTTTTTTGTAGTTTATTTTTATTGATATAATTTTGGCTGCTCGATTAGATGCGTTACTCGAGTGAAAATTCGAAATTCATAATTGGTGTCGTTCATCTCTCCCTCTCGCTCTCTCTTCCTCTCTCTCTCTCTCTCTCTCTCACACTCTCTTTCGTTCTCTGTCTCTCTCTGTGGGTAATTAACAATCTTTTGACTCGACAGCATTTAACGGCAGTTTCACACTAAAAGTCGAACCTCATCGATTACCCAGCAATCAACAGGTTACCCCCTCCCCATTCTCCCCCTTCACCCCATCCTCCCCCTTCTTCCCCATTCCCCATCACGCACCTTTGGGACACAGGTGAAAATCGATGCTGCGTAAATTTTACGCAATTGGGGACAACAAATTACACGCAATGCAATTTACTGCAACGCACAGTGGAACAACGGGCTAAAGTTTGCTGACAAAAATCGTTAGCATCATTTATTTTCAATATTTTAAAATAATTTTTGAAAACTCTAAATATTTAACTATCGACAAGAAAATCTTTAAAGTCAAAAACTTAAAAAAACAAAATTTTATAATTTTAATATGTTGAGTAAATTTTTGACACAAAACATTAAATATTTAATTTTTAACAATAAAAAACATTAAAAACAGTAACATTAAAAAACAAACATGTAAATTCTTAATATTTTTAATACATTTTTGAAACAAAACAATAGATATTGAATTATTAACCATAATTTAACATTCAGAAAAAAAAGTATATTCTTAATATGTTGAAAAAATTTTCGAAACAAAACATTTAAGATTTAATTATTAACAATAAAAATCTTAATATTTTGGACACATTTTTGAAACGAAACATTACAAATTAAATTATAAATAAATAAAATCTTTAAAGTCAAAAACATTAAAAAACACAAATTTATATTCTTAATATTTTGAATACAATTTAGAAAAAAAGTTTCTTTAAAAAGTGCGTAAGTTAAAATTAAAGGTAATTTAAAATATTTCTTAAAAAAAACGTCAGTAAAGATAGAAAAAAGTACTTTGCACTAAATATGATTTATGCCAGGTTTTTCGCGTTAATCGTGTCACTGTGCAGCAACAGTGGGGCGTGACAGTTGTTGGCCAAGTCTGCGTTGGCTGGCAAAATGCCTCGAATTGAGGTTACGAGACAAGTGTCCAGTCTACGCTTTTAGACTTGTTTTTTACCAACGAGTCTCTCAATTATGCAAATGCAAAGGAAAATTTCGAAAATCGTGCAAATTTCTAATAACTATTTAAGCATTCAAAAAAAACGAGACGATATACAGTTTGTCAACTAATTCTTTGCACTCCCTTAAAAATGTAATATTTTGACTTTAAATAGGAAAACAATAGCTTATTATATATATTTGGAAAGGTCATTTAATTTTCGTTCGAATGGTGCACAAATTTCCCTAACCCATTGAGTACCCATGGAATATTTTGAATTTTTGCAAAAGTCAACTTTTTCAACTTTTTTCCTCGATTTTTCACAAAAAATATTTTGATGCAAAAAAATTCTTGGAACAATTCTAAGAGTAACTGAAAAAAAAATGTTCAAAAATTTTTTTTTCTAGTATTTTTTATAATATTTTGAAAATCCTAAAAATTACCATTTTAACCCATTTTTCCTCATTTTCATGCAAAAAGTGCCTTTTTTGCAGATTTCAAAAAATTATAAAAAATACTAGCAAAAACATTTTATTATTATATATAAATTATTATATTAAAATTTTTTTTGCAGACACTCTTAAATTGTCCAAGAATTTTTTTGCATCAAAATATTTTTTGTAAAAAATCGAGGAAAAAAGTTTCGAAAATTGACTTTTACATAAATTCGAAATTTTCGAAGGGTACTTAATGGGTTAAGGAAAGTTTCATATCATTCAAACGGAATTTAAATGACCTTTCCATTGATAGCAATATGTTAACGATAAGGGAACAATTAAGCCCCCAAATCTCAAAATGTTTACTGTGCCAATAATTATGTTCGCCAGTGTACATCAAATCTTTTTATTTTTACCTAAACATTTTATTACTCCAACACAATTTTTGTGATAGATGATAGTGGGAAAATTAACTTTAATTTAATTTCAATTTAATTCAATTTGATTTTGAAATTACAAAAAAATATCAATGTATTTTTCTTGATTTTAGAAGGGTAATAAAATTATTTAAGTTGTTTTTTATATTCGAATTTGATTGTATCTGGTTTTTTAAGCAATAAATTGAATTTGGAAATTATAAATTTATTTTAAAAAGTCTTTTAGTTTTATAATTGTTTTTATCTGTAACGAGTTCAAAAATATTCAGATCAAGATTGTAACTTTTATTCTTAATATATTAAAAGCTGAATATTTAAAATAGCTCTAGTTTTCTTATCTTAACAAACATTTTTTGAAATAATAATTAAATTCATTTTTTTAACGTCTAAGAATATGTAATTCTTATGAAAAATAGAAATATAGGAGAAAGAAATATAAAGTAGATGTGAAAAAGAGCTGGAAAAATGAGAGAACTTGTTGTAATTCTGATTATTATTATTAGCTCTATTAACTAACTGTTTGTTTGTGTATTTAAGTTGTCTTGTCTCTTTCCTGAACTGAATTGGAATAATTCTCCAAGTGAGCCCCCAAGAGTGCGTGCACTGGCAAATTTAGGGCAAGGGGAAAATTCAGGAAGGTGGGGGAAGGGGTTGATGCGGTAAGTAGGGTGTAGAGTAGGGGTATGCTAATTCAGTAATTTAGTAATTGTTGAGCACAAATTGCGTGAGACGCGTTCAAAGAGACGTTGACCTCAAGTACGGAAAGATAGGTAGAGGGAAATGGAGAGGGAGATTTTATAAATATATAAAGATATGGACAAATAGCTCAAAATTATAAAATACCTTTAAAATATTGATAATTATTGTGAGATTAGAGATATACTTATATTTTAAGATAACACTATATGGGCATTTCCGGAAAAAGGTCAACCTCGCCCAAAAACGTAAAATTGATCAATAACTCGCATCTTGTGAAATTTTCTTCCAAAAATGTATTCAAGTTATTTATTTAAGCAATATACGCTAGAAGAAATTCAATAGGATATAGGAGCATATAGATTCTACATTGGAATAAATTAACTTTTTCCATATTTTTGCCCAATTTCTGAAAAATGTACTTCCAAAATGGACCGTTTGTATTTTAGCGATTACACTAAGTAAGTTTATAAGATTGTAACATGAACCATTTTAATTCTTAGAAATATATTGAAAGTTTAATTTAAAACAAGTTTTTCAAGCTGTTTTCGATGTATCGAATACAATTTGATGAACGAACTCTTGGAAAAACTAGGTGGAAATCTTGTCACGTTCGCGATGTCGCGTTACAAATTACTAATAAAACGTGAAAAATAAATAAAATGATAGTAACTTATCCAAATTATTTCTAAAATGGAAAACTACATTATTTTATTATATTTTGAGAGTATTTTCATCCAAATTACTCGCCACATTTCGCAGACTTTCGCATTTGTCAAGATGAAGTCAAACATGACTTCCATTTTCGTCGCGTTCGCGATGCATTGTTTTCTATAAATAATTCGAAAACGACATGTCTTAAAAGCTTGTCTTTTATAATTAAAAATAGTGTTGATAAAATGCATTAAACACGTGAGAAAACATTTTTGGTAATGCCAACTTTTGCCATTTTTTTTTTCATTTTAAGACGTACAAATGTCGCGTTCGCGATCCTGGAAATACCCATATAGATTATTAATTAGCAATTATCAAATTAAAATTGTATAATTATGAAATTTGTATAAAGTATTTTTGTATTAAATCTTTTTAAGCTAAGTATGTATATTTATAATTAATTTATAATTAAAGTGCACACACTTTAGATTGACTAGTTTCATATTTAACGCTTAGTCATGGGGCACAAAAGGTTAATCAAAATTAAATAAAATATAAATAAAATATTCAAATTTCACATCATTTTTTTTTCATTATTGAGAGAACTGTGTTTACACAATTGCACAGTGAAGAATGATTAATTTATTTAAGTTCGGTATATTTTTAATTAATTTATTCTTACAGTGCACGCAATAGGTCAATCATATTGTAAATAAAATATTTAATTTTCAGAGAATTATATTTGATTGACTAAAAACAAGATGCGAGAACTGTGTTTACACAATTGCACAGTGAAGCATCGAGTCTCGAGAGTCTCGAGAAGTTCCCTTGGTTTTTTTCGAATTGCAGGGCATCAACTGCAAATGCAACTGCCCCACAAATGGACTGTAAATAACGATAAACAACAACATAAAAACACACACACACACAGCAGGCAGTCCACTAAGCAGAAGGAGAAGTAGGAGTGGGAGTGGGAGTGGGAGTGGGAGTGGGAGTGGGAGTGGGAGTGGGAGTGGGAGTGGGAGTGGGAGTAGAAGAATTAAGGGAAGGAGTCAGTTCATCAAGTGCATAAATAGCTGCAACAATTTCAGTTTCAGTTTCAGTTTCAGTCTCAGCAACTGCATCTGCAACAGCAGCAACTAAAAAAGAAAGAAAAATAGAAAACTGGAAAACTTCTTCTGCTTTGTTTCTAATAAAATTTCCAATAAAAATGCTAAAAAAAAATGCTGTACATTTTGTTACTGTTGCCTTAATAGAATCGAGAAATCGAATGTTGAGATTTGAGAAACATTTAAAACAAATTCATACAGATTTTTGTTTACGTATTTTAATTGGAAATACAAAGAAATTGTTAAGGATTTTTATTTGTGAGCTAAGACTATTAAATAATAACTAATTATTTTAAAGAGTTTTTTTTTACAAGAAACTCTTTTATTTTACTAATTATTAAGCTTTTAATCTAAAAAAATATAAATGAAAACCAATCTGAAAATTAATGTTTATTAAAAACTTTTATGATAGTTATATTATATTAAAATCTTGTGTCACTATCAATAAATAATTTTTGGTTTTAAATCTGATTTTTTTACATATTAAATTTTAATTTAAATTTATATAAATATAATAAATCGTTAAAGTTTTTTAAACAAGAGTAATAAAATACAAGAATGTTACTTTAGAATAATAAATAAAAAGCATAAGAAACTCTCTTATCTTATTTATTTTAGAGTATTAAATCTATAACGTAGAAAAAACAAATCTTCAAATTCATTATTATTCAGAGTTTTATAAAAATTATTTTAAAACTTTTTTTATAACTAATAATAAATAATTTTCATGTTATAATTTAATTTAAATGGCTGTAGATCAGATCGTTGTATTTGTTTTTGAATATTTGTTTGAATTAAATATTAAATAAGTAACAAGAATTATTTTAAATAATTATTTTAAGTACAATTTTAATATGAATTAATAATTTCATTACATTTTTATTTGGATTAAAAACAGGGATTGTAATGATTTTTAGTCTTATGAAATAAATTATGAATTTATAGTTATTTCATGATTTTTAGAAAAAAAATTGAAAAGTAACTTTTATTTTTAATTTTTATAAAATAAGTTTTATTTGTAACTTTTATTATAAACATTAAAAATAAAAGTTAAAAATAATTTAAAGCCTAAAAATTGGAAATTTAAAAGTAACTTTAATTTTTTAAAACTAAGTTTTATTTGCACTTTTCATTACAAAAAAATTTAGAAATAAAAGCTAAAAATCATTTCAAACACAAAAATAGCAAGTGATTCGATTTTTTCCGACTCATAACTCAAGTTATAAAGTTTAATAAATTTGATAGAATATCTGAGCTTCGTTGTGCATTGTTTGCTGTAATTATTCTCAGCTTTTATGGGCTCTGGCATAAAAATACAGGCAGTCAGTGTGGTGTAAACAATAAACAGATCTTTGAATATGCAGCATATGTGGAAGCAGACACACACACACACACACACAAATATATATATACATATAT
>JBAMBK010000890.1:0-42500 GCA_037043435.1 Drosophila suboccidentalis | reverse complement strand
AAAAAATGATCAAGAAGTAAAAAATAAAATAAAAGTGTTTTATTTTGATCTAAATTATAAAATAATAAAATAGTTAATTAAACTAAAATATTGTTTAATAATATTTAGTTCAATATTTAATACGTACAAAATAAAATCTTGTACAATTCAAAGACAAATTGTCCAGAAATTTCCGTAAAGCTTCGACAATTGCCTTAATTTCCCTCCTCTCTCTGCCTCCCCTCTCTCTCTCTGTGTATCTCCGCATGCACCTGTTGCTTGTATAATATCCGTTAAATGCCTTTTGGGGATCACTGTGCATTGTTCGTTCAGGTTTCTTCATGTTCCACGATTTTCCACGATGCTGCACGCAACTTTTAAGTTGATTTTTCTCTTTGCGTTTTCGATATGCCGACCAAATTACGTTGATCATTAACGAATCTCAGAGTGGAAAATCGTTTGTCCCTCCTCTCTCAACTCCACAGCGTTTAGAAACTTGTATTTTATATAAAAAAAATAAATATGCAGTCCGATGGCTTTTTGAAAAATAACGAAAGCGATTAAAGAGACGGGTGTGGCTTAGTAAAAGAGCTAGAAATTCGCCTTTGTTTAAATACCCTTTAAATTTTCAATTAACATCAACATATTCAACAACAACCAACAAATCTAGGAGCCATAAATATAATTCTATAACATAAATATAGTAATAAAATTTAAAAATATAAAAATGTCTTGTGCATTTTGTTACAGAAATTTTTAGACTCAAATATGGGTATTTCCGTAATCAAGAACGCGACATTTGTACGTTTTTAAATTAGAACTCGACTGTCGGAGACCCCGTACTTATTATAAAGATATCTCAAACAACAAAAAGATTTTCATACTAAGACTTTATTTGGACTGATCGTTCCTATGGCAGCTATATGATATAGTAATCCGATTTCAATCGAATTTGGTCAGTATGTATGGGACCATCTTTTATGCATATTCTGTCAGTTTAGTTGAAATATCTCAAACAGCAAAAAAGTTTTCCATACTAAGACTTGATTTTCAACTGATTGTTCCTATGGGAGCTATATGATATAGTGGTCCGATCCAAAATCTAAAACAAACTCGATCTGCTTGCAATATAGACGAACCTACATACCAAGTTTGGAGTCTCTAGCTCTTATAGTCTCTGAGATCTAGGCGCTCTTACAGAAGGACAGACGGACAGACGGACAGACAGACATGGCTATATCGACTCGGCTGTTGATGCTGATTAAGAATATATATACTTTATGGGGTCTGCCACGCCTCCTTCTGCCTGTTACGCACATTTTTTTTTGTGACAAAGTTAATAGACCCCTTTACTTTTTGAAAGTACGGGGTCTAAAAATGCAAGAAATGGCAAAAAATTAACATTTTCAAAAATGTTTTTTAACATGTTTAATGCATTTTATCAACACTATTTTGAATATAAAAGACAAGCTTTGAGGACTTGTCGTTTTCGAATTATTTGTAGAAAACATTGCATCGCGAACGCTACAAAAAATCTAAGGCTATTTTGACTTCATTTTGAAAAATGCAAAAATCAGCAAAATGTGTCGAGTAATTTGATAGAAAATACTTTTAAACCATCATCAAATAATGTAGTTTTTCATTTATAGGAATTAATTTGATATATAACTAATATTTTAATTATTTTACAATTTTAATAATTGATTTGTAACATCGCGAACGTGACAAGATTTCCACCTAGCTTGTGACAAGATTAATGATTTTAATTATTAAAATAGTTTTTAAATTTTAAAATTGGAGATTTTATTTAATATAATATTTTTCTCTATGATTTAATCTAAATATGGTTAATAAATTAACTAATATTAAATTAATTTATAAATAAGAGTTTTAAGTTTACAAATTGATATTTAATAATTATACAATTTTTTTATAAAATTTAATTTTAATATTATTTATGAATGAATTAATAATAAATAAATGAATAAATGAGAGTTTTAAGTCTACAATTGGAGAGTTAATTAATTAAATATATTTCTCTACAATTTGATTTAAATATTGTTAATAAATAAACTTATAGTAAATTAATTAATAAATTAGAGTTTTAAGTTTACAAATTGATATTTAATTATTTTAAAATCTTTTTATACAATTTATTTTTAATATTATTTATGAATGAATTAATAATAAATAAATGAACAAATGAGAGTTTTAAGTTTACAATTGGAGAGTTAATTAATTAAATATATTTCTCTACAATTTCATGTAAATATGGTTAATAAATTAACTAATATTAAATTAATAAATAAATTAGAGTTTTAAGTTTACAAATTGATATTTAATAATTATAAAATCTTTTTATACAATTTATTTTTAATATTATTTATGAATGAATTAATAATAAATAAATGAATAAATAAGAGTTTTAAGTCTACAATTGGAAGGTTAATTAATTAAATATATTTCTCTACAATTTAATTTAAATATTGTTAATAAATAAACTTATATTAAATTAATTTATAAATAAGAGTTTTAAGTTTACAATTGGAGAGTTAAATACTCTCTCTCTTTAATATCTTTCTCTACAATTTAATTTAAATACTATTGTTACTTTGTATATTGTTTGTAGTTATTTAATGGCATTTGTAACAAATTGTTGAACGAAAAAAATATTTTTATTCTAATAAATATCAAAGTTTCTAAATAAATCGCCACACCCGAGTATGAAGTGTACGAAGAATGAAAAACAGAATAATAAATAAATAAGAAAAGAAGAAACCCATTAAAAAATGTTAATTTCCATAAAAACGTCTGAAAAAAATGTTGGCCAGCAACAGCACGTGGCTAAAAAGCCGCAAACGGGCCGAAAAGACAAAAGCCTAAATTTGTACACTGTGTGTGTGTGTGTGTGTGTGTGTGTTTGTACTCTGTATCTGTAACTGTGAGTTTTTATTAATGCGTGGAATGTATCTCAGGCCATGCCTGATACAGATACAAATACAGATACAGATTTTGTTGTGACTTTTGATTATGTGCTGCCAAAAAAAACAAGAATTAAAAAAGTTATTGCCATGCGTAAAATTAACATAGACGCCTACAAAACCATAAACTGAATCTGTATCTTTTAGTTCGAGTTTCTTATGAGGGTGTGTTTAGCCCAGTAACCAATGAATGCAAAAGGGTTATGAGTCTGTCATTTTGTGTTCAAAACTAGATCTCAGATTTTACTTGACTCATTTAGAGCAATCAAATTTGGTGACAATACTTTTATAGTTTTCACGCAAATCAAGTTTTTTTGTAGAGTTTTGGCACGATTTTTAATATTTAAATATTAAAATATTTTAGAATCCTTACACAATTTTTGATATTTAAATATTTTTAAAAATTTTTTTTTAACTTTCAGAATTTTGATACTAAAATATTTTCTTAAAATATTTTATGTAACCTTTTTTTTAATTTAAGAATTTTGACACGACTTAAAAATTTAAAAAATTTCCTCTTAATAATATTTATATACATTTTATAAAATTTTGGAATTTTTTTCAAGATTTAAATATTTCATTTACAATTTTTTTTTTAAATTTTAGAATTTTTACACGATTTTTTGATGTTTAAATATTTCTTTTAAATATGTTACATATACATTTTTTTAAATTTTACCACGATTTTTTATGTTTAAATATTTTTTTTTAATATTTTATTTATACAATTTTTTTAAAATTTTAAATTTTTGCTAAACTTTTTTCGGATAATGGGCATCCAAAAGTCGAGCACATTGACTATAGTTTAATTTCTTTTATTTTGTTGCTATCTTGTTAGGCTGATTTATAGTTTTGGCCATAACTATCTGGCTTAAAGGTGTTGCTAATGGCCAAGATATTCGTATCTAATGAAACCTACTTCCAACTTCAACAATTTGCTTGAAAGATCGAAAGATTAAAAGATAAAAAGATGAAGAAGATCACTAGAGGGAAGAAGATTGGAAAATGTCTTACATCAAGTTTTTCCGTTTCATTGACGCTGAATTTTCCAGACTTTCACTGAAAGTGGAATTAAAACTGGCTGTGAAATTAAAAGTGAAGAATTCGGCACTAAAATTGAACACTTGAATTACATACACTAATAAAAAAGTAAAGAATTTATTATTGAAGCACTTTCAAGACAAAAATTCTTAGTTTTGTGAATGGAAAATAAAAATTTTTCAAATGAGCGGTTGTAAAAAATTGATTTTTTTGTACATTTCACTTTGAGAATAATTATTTAGAATTTTCAAAAATTAATAAAAATAATATTTAATTATTTACATTTTCACTAATAAATTTCAAAAAAATGTCTGTTTTTTCCAGCGTTTTTTCTTAAGTAAATACTAATATTTTGCTTAAAATTTATTTGAATAAAATAGATTTTTCTTTAGAAATATGTAGACATTTGATTTGTGCAGCTTCAGAAATTCGTCTTCAAATTGAACTTTGGTCAAATTGTGGCAAAAGGGGGAATGGGGAATGAACCAAAATAAAAGACCCATGATGTCGACTTTGTGTGGGATGCACCGACAAAATCGCCCCTGCAATAGTTGAACAGTTTAAACTGTCAAATTAAATAGAGTTAGGGAGCAGAAATCGCAGCACGTGGGTTTTAAATTAGTTTGTATTCGAGAAGAGAAGACAAAGACTGAAGACAGAAGACTGAAGACAACGCCAACAGCTGGTCAAGTGTTGGCCAAGAAACACAATCACCAAGGAAAGAAAAAGATAAAAGAATTAAGTTTAGGGAAACCCATAGAAAATGAAAAGAAAAGACAGCAAAAGTTAAGAAATTCAACTACAATAAATATTAAATGTACAAAAATTGGATAAAATCAATTTAAACAGGGACCGCTAGTAATGATTATTGAAATTATTTAAGATCAAAAAGTCAATTACTAGAATACAAAAAAAAAAAATGATAATGATTAAATTTGAGCGAAAAAAATAAAATTCACAAATAATCATTATCAATAATTTTAATTTCTTTCGCTCAAAATAAAGTTAACTTTTAGTTCATGGCTTTTGTGTAGAACTTTGCTCCAATATTTTTGCATATCCCTTTAAAAGAAACCCAGGGAAACTATCAAGCGTAAAAAGATATTATTTAAAAATTTAAAATGACAACGTTCTCTTTTAAAAGTAAGTCATATTTTGAGCGAAAGAAATAAAAATCATAAATAATAATTATGGGTGATTTCAATTTATTTGCTAAAAATTAATCATTATCATTGAAGAAAGTTCTTAAAAATCGTCAAATAATCATTACTATGTAATTTTTCAAATATAATTCATAATGATTACGCTCGCTGAATTTAATACTTATGTGTTTTAAATTCAGAAAGTGCTTTAATTTTCTACGTTTTTTTTTTTAATTGTATGCTTCCTAGTTTTGTTTTTCTTATTTTAAGTTTTCAATTTCGTTATGCCAAATCGTTGGAAAAATTGTTCTAAATTGCCGATTAACAAAGCAAAACAAATGCAGAATACAGAGACTTGAGCATAGAGAACTGAGATCTGAGATCTGAGAACTGAGAACTGCATTGATTTCAGGGTCGACAACAACGTTATTTGCTGCCAACTTGTTTGCCAATGCAGCAACAACAACAACAACAATATGAACAACAATTGGCTGAAATGATGCCAACAGGTGCTCAACATTCTTGGCATAGTTTCGAGAGCAATTTGATGCCCCATTCCACCACCAACAACTCAGGTAGACGGTGGAGGAGGAGGAGGAGGAGGAGGAGACAGGAGATGAGTGATGAGGAGAGGAGAGAGAAGAGAAGGGAGTGTATAGTGAATAACTGTAGCTGATTGAGCTATTGTAATTGTCAGTCATGAATAAAAAAGAGTCACGAATGCTTTTTGTAGAGAACAAGCATACAGGGGGAAGTAATAAATATTTAAAAAAAAATAATAATAATAAATGTAAAATAATAAATAATATTATAGACTAATAATAATATAACAAATCAATTTAAAAATGAATTCAATAAAATATTAGGCATTTTTATAAGTATGTTAATAAATAAATAAGTAAATATCTTAAAAAATATTAATAAATTAAAAATAAAATAAATCAATAAGTAAATAAATAAATAAAAAAAACAAATATGTAAATAAATAAATTAAATAAAATAAATAAATGAGTAAAAATGTATAAAAAAAAAATTAATAATAATTAAATAAAAATAGCAAGTATGTAAATAAATAAGTTTAAAAATTAACTAAATAAAATATAAGCCAATTTTCTACGAACATGCGTAAATAAATAAATGAGTAAAAACGTATATAAAATAAAAATCAAAAAATTGAAAAATAAATTAAATCAATAAGTTACTAAGTAGATAAAAATAATAAGTATGTAAATAAATAAGTATGTAAATAAATTAAATAAAATACATATAAGGCAATTTTATAATTATATAACTATATAAATGAGTAGAAATGTATATAAATGAAAACAATTAATGTAACGAAAAGTTGCTTTGATTTTTCTGCTCTATTTTAAATTGTTTTTCGAAGTCATTTCTACACCTTTATTTTATTGTGCATTTACTTTTATGCCTGAGTGTAATAATCCAAAAATATTTAAACATTTAAATTTTTGCATGCAATTTTGAAATATGTCGAAATATTAAAAACAAAAAATTTGTTAATAAAGTAAATAATAAAAATTAAAATCACATAAATTTAAAATTTCAACAATATTCAGAGCACAAAAATTAGACTTAAATACTTTTAGACTTAAGTACTTGGATTTTTGCTCTTTTTTTTTTCTATTTTTATTTTTATTTTCTTTTAATTATTCAGTGCACAAAAATTGGAAAAAACAATTCATTTAATATAATAAAAACTTGCTTTGATTTTTTTTGTTTTCGTTCTAACTTTTGTTTGGAAAACATTTATTATGAGTGCAATAATCAAAAAAATATTAAAACATTTACAAAATATTCTGCAAAATCAAATAAAACTAAAAAAAAATAAACAAAATTTTGTTAATTTTTGCACGCAATTTTAAATTACGTCGGAATATTTAAAAAGGTTTCTGTTCCCATATTTTTCTCTTTTTTTGTCTGTCTTTTGTCTCGCTCAAGACTTGGGCAAAAGTCACGCAACGAATTTGCGACAATTACATAAGACTAATGGACATTCTGTCTCGACTGCCAGACTTAAAGACAACAACAAAATAACAACACTAACTAAAGTTAAACAACGACAGCCACACAACTTAAAGTGAAAACAAAAACAAAAACAATGACCAGCGATTGACCAAATTTGTTGGTCAGTTTCTTTTCTTTTCTTTGAGTTGTTTTTTGTTGTTGTTTTTTTGATGCTGGCGCCAGCATTTCTTTTAGTCATTGTGTGTATGTATATGTGTGTGTGTATATATGTGTGTTTATCTGTGTGTGAATGTGTTTGTCTCAGCTTGAAGTAGAGCTGAAAATACGTGACATACGAACTAAATTCAAGTCTGCTCGTTCAAAAGATAATGAATGCAGTGAGTGCATATGAATGCATACGAGCGCTGAATGAATGCACTCACTCTGCACATGTAAATCAAATGAAGTAAATGTATTCCAGGCACTGTCATCATTATAAGTGTTTTTAAAAATATTTTGAAAAAATGATTTATTTCAAGTTTTATAGATTTGCTTACAATACAACAACCAATAATCATTATTGTTGAGTAAAATATATAAAACTTAAAGAATAATCATTATTTCATGAGCTTAATTTTTTGCTCAAAATATAACTCAAGTTGTAATTTCGACTTTTTCTTAGGGTATAAGGGCAAAAATAATATATATATTCCTAGTCAGTAAGCTAAGACAAACCATAATAATAATCCAATAAAAAAAAGATTTCTAGTGGAGCAAATCTATAAAACTTGACAAATTTTGAATACTTTTTTTTCTCGCTAGTTATTATAAGTGAATGATTTTTTGATTACAAAATAAAAAACAAATAATCATTATTTGCAGTCCCTGATATATTTTTATTTACTATTATTATTTCTTTATAATGAAATAAATACAATACATTTTTTGTAAAAATACATATTGATTTTATTAGATTAACATTAATTTATTCTGTATTTTTACAATAACAAATTCATGTCGTGTACATATTTTAAAAAGTTTTGTACCCAGTTTTAATACAGAGTCTAAGGAATTTGAACTAAAGTTTAGTTGTGCTTTAATCAAATACGTTTTGAGTTTAATTTTATGCTTGAAAATTCTAAAATATTTCAACTTACGACTTAAACTTGAATACATTTATTTTTATTAATATTATGATTTTTATTTTTTTATAATAACAACAAAAAAAATGTATATATTTATTTTGTACTTGCATATTAAATTTTGTATTTGTATATTACAAAATTATATCCTGTGTTCATTGAAATTGGATTTTTAAAATAGAATTTTCCAAATTTTTCTTTTCTTCTAACTGTAGTTGAAATTTCTTTTATAGTTGAACTTTCCAATTTATGTGACTTTATTTATTTCTCTTTATTATTATTTATTTATTATTATTTCTCCTTAAATTTTATTTTATTTTTTTTGGTTTCTCATAAAGTTTGCTGCGATTTTGCCACAGATGAAGATAAAGCCAGACCCAGAGACAATCTCAGAGACATTCTCTCAGAGACAGTCTCTCGAGAAATCAATGGCATGCGTAAATTGAAAGCTTATTTCTTCTGCATTTTGCAGTAATTTTCAAGGAATTTTAATCAGGTTGCCGAATTGAAGAACAAACTAGTCGGCGGTGCTACAGTCGAGCGGTACTCGACTGTCGGAGACCCCGTACTTATTATAAAGCTATCTCAAACAACAAAAAGATTTTCATACTAAGACTTTATTTGGACTGATCGTTCCTATGGCAGCTATATGATATAGTAGTCCGATTTCAATCAAATTTGGTCAGTATGTATGGGACCATCTTTTATGCATATTCTGTCAGTTTGGTTGAAATATCTCAAACAGCAAAAAAGTTTTCCATACTAAGACTTGATTTTCAACTGATTGTTCCTATGGGAGCTATATGATATAGTGGTCCGATCCAAAATCTAAAACCAACTCGATCTGCTTGCAATATAGACGAACAAACATACCAAGTTTGGAGTCTCTAGCTCTTATAGTCTCTGAGATCTAGGCGCTCTTACAGACGGACAGACGGACGGACGGACAGACGGACAGACGGACATGGCTATATCGACTCGGCTGTTGATGCTGATTAAGAATATATACACTTTATGGGGTCTGCCACGCCTCCTTCTGCCTGTTACGCACATTTTTTTTTGTGACAAAGTTAATAGACCCCTTTACTTTTTTAAAGTACGGGGTCTAAAAATATTAACGTTGCCACATGTGGCATGAACGTGCATGTGAGCTAAGGCTAGATTGAATTCGAATTGACAGGCGAACTGTGATGAATGTTGATGTGATTGCAAGTTGCAACTTGTGTGTTGAGTGTTGAGTGTTGAGTTCTTGAGTTGCAAGAATGAAAATTGCCTCAAATTGTTGCATTTCACGCAAGAGTCGAAGGCGAAGGCAACTAAATTGACCGCAGCAATTGAAATGCCTGACCAGTAACTGCCCCCCTGCCCCTTCCACTGCCCCTTCCAGTGTCCAATTCACCTGCAACTCATGCCTTCATGCCACATCATATTTTGTGAGTCTCTAACTGACAAAACTCGATTAATATGCAAAAGAAGCGACGACGCCAACGTTTTTTGTTGCAGGTGCACGTTCAAACCAAGAGAACCTAATCCAACCGAACCGGACAGAAACTGAACTGAAGCCAGACATTGCACAGTGGTCATTTTGTTCATTTTTTTTATTTAATTTATTTTATTTGACTATTTTGTCATTTAATTTATTTTATGTTTAATTTTTTAGCAACTTTGTCGAATTTTTTTCAAGCTTACAAATTTAGTTGTATAAAAATCTCTTATTATTTTTAAAAATTTGTAGCAATTTATTTATTTATAAAATTATTTATATAATCATTTTCCTCATCTATTTTATTAAATTTATTTTATTTTATTATTTTGTCTTTTTTTATTTTAGCTTCTATTTTTTATAACTTTGTCGAATTTTTTTCAAGTTTATAAATTTAGTTTCAAACAAAACTCTTTTTATATTTTAAAATTTGTTGCAATTTATTTTATTTATAAAACTGTTTATATAATCATTTTCTTCATTTTTTTTATTACATTTTTTTTTAATTTGAATTTTTTGTCATTTTATTTATTTTAGCCTAATTTTTTAAAAACTTTGTCAAACATTTTTTAAGTTTATAAATTTGGTTTTATACAAAACTCTTATTATTTTTTAAAATTTCCAAAAATGTATTTTCTTTATAAAATTATTTATTTTATTTAAAATATTATTTATATAATCATTTTTTTCATCTATTTTATTAAATTTATTTTATTTTATTATTTTGTCATTTTATTTATTTTAGCTTACATTTTTTAATAACTTTGTCGAATTTTTTTCAAGCTCATAAATTTAGTTTTACTTTTAGTTTTTATACAAAACTCTTATTTTTTTTAAATTTCAAACAATTTATTTTATTTATTAAATTATTTATATAATAATTTTCTTTATCCATTTTATTAAATTTATTTTATTATTTTGTCTTTGTTTTTATTGAAGCTTAAATTTTTTAATAACTTTGTCGAATTTTTTTCAATCTCAATTCTCTCATTATTTTTTAAATTTGTAACAATTTATTTAAATTATCTTATTACCTAAAGTGTAAAAATTTAAATTTTTTAATTATTTATTTAATTAAAAAATCTAAATTAACCGAAATGACAACTGTACATTGGCTCTATATGTTAATTATTCGGTTAGGGCGCTCAGCTTGGACTTTGTGCCCCATGGTAGCATGTGGCAATTAGCACGATTTCCACAGACATTTAACAATTAGAATAAGCATAAAATTACTGCACTCAGTTTAGCCTGCATTCCCCTCCTTTTTATGTATTTCCCCCCTCAGCAGAATATGCCTTCTTATTTGTAGATACATTTTTACTTTCAAAAATATATGAATATACATATTTTTTGAAGATACAAGTTGCTCTAATGAAAATACTATAACAAAATTATAATTTAAGTTAGTTAAGTTAATATTGTAAATTACTATATTTTTATTTGAAATTGAGACTTTAAAATCTTTTAATATTTTGTAATATTATATGTATTTAGTATTTACGAAATATATTTTGTTAGTAATAAATAAATAATTAATTATAAATAATAGACAATAAATAATAATATATAATAATACAAAAATAAATGGTTATTATCATTTGTAAGTAATATGGTAAATTGTTTATCTTTTATATCATTTTATTTTATTTTATTTGAAATTTAAACTTTACTATTTAATCTAATATTTACGAAATATATTTTGATCTTCTCAGTTTCTAAATAAAATTAAATAATAATACTATACTTATAGTGCTGGAAAACTCAAAAAGTAAATAATAATAATAACAATAAAAAATTATGAAAATAATAATAAGAATAATAAATAATTATAAAAGTAATAAGAAGAATAATAAATAATTATAATAATAATAATAATAAATAATTAGAATAAATCAAAGAAAAAGTCAAATCAAGTTTGTTGCCTAAGTCTTTTGTTTTTCATAAATTTATTTTCGAATTTTAAGCAAATGAACTTTTCCAAAATGTATTTCTTTTTTGTTGTTGTTGTTGTCTGCGGGAATTCTCATTGTCAAAGACAAAGCGGAAGATGGAGACGAACACGAAACTGAAGACGAGACTAATTGCCAGCAGCACGGAGGCTCAGTTTGTTGTTGGGTTTTTGGGTTTTTGTTTTAGGTATTTTCTTTGGTATTTTTTTTTTTTGGTTTTTTTTTGACATGCGAAGGTGCGGGCGTCGTCGCATCAACTTGTCATATTGTTATTGTTGTTGTGATTTAGATCTAACACCCATCACTTATTTTGCTTTCATTCAGCTCTACACAGAGCGAAAAAATCAAGTACCTATTTCGATATAAGTCAGATTATAAAATTGAATTGAAATTACTCAAATCAAATATTTTGGTGTTTTTTCATGTAAGATTTCTGAAGTTTGAAAGTTAAAATATTCTAGTATGTTTAAATTGAAAATTAAGCTCATAACCTATTAAATTTATGTAATTAATTAATTAATAATTGTAGACCTTAAGCTTAATTCAAGCTCCTTAGACTCTGTTACTGACTACAAAAACTTCTTAAAATAAGAAAACAATTCTTAATCTAAGCAAAATTATGAGTACCTTGATTTATAAGTAAAGAATAGATTACAAAACTGAACCAGTTGGGAATTTTAAGTCAGCATTTCCAAAATAAAATATGAGTTTTAAGGATTTGGATTTAACTTATTTTGAGTTTCGTAGTTCTATAAAAAAAACTTCGTTCTTATTTCTAGTAAATCTAGTGGTTAAATTAACTAAGGATTTTTTGTTCTTTTATTGCTCAATATTTTGTTCAATATTATTGCTACTTGGTTGAATTATTTGTATGCTTATTTTTAGTGTGGACTTATTTTTTTTTTTTGATTTTTACAATTTTATTTATTTTACTTTCAAATTACATTTATTTTACTATATCAATTTACTTTATTTATTTTATTTTATATAATTTCTTTTTTTTTATGAATATTAATTGCTAGCGACTTTTTCTCTCTGTGTACTTGCAGCCATGACAGTTTGACACTGTGAGATTTGTGAGTTTGAATGTCAGCCATAGATCAGAGCATTCGGAGTCGGAGTCGCACAATGGCCACGCCCATGACTAGCACGCTATTCCGACCTCCGCCCTCCACCTCCACCTCAGTTGGCAACGGTGTCGCCTCTGCCACGCCCATCGGCGTCGCCCTTCAGTACGCAATGCCACCGAAAACATTCGCTGTTGGCGCCGTGAAGAACATCGCCGAGCGGAGTCGCCTCTTGGAGCTGCTGCGTGCGCCCAACAATCTCACCTCGCCCACGCTGGAGCCCTCGTCGAAGGGCTTGTTGAATGGACCAGGGCAGAACAACTGCTTCTTGAATTGTGCCGTTCAGGTGAGTGGGGAAAACATTGCAAACGAGTACTAAATAAAATTAAATAAAAAGGAATACGATTCAATTTGAATCAGTTGAAATATGCCTGTGTACATAATAAATAATAAATTATTTAGAAAATATATAATTAATAACTTCAAGACATATTGGAAGTTCTATTATTGTATTAACATAACTATGTTAATCTATGGAATGCAACTATGCAACTAACAGAGCAGAGTTGCATATTAGAATAATAGTGAACAAATTGGATTAACATTGAACTGAACATTGATTGAACTGGAACAATAAAATAAGAATTGAACACTTCCGTACATACATTACAATTATAAACACATAGAGTCAACATAAAATTAAACTAAGTTTCATCTGCCAATATTTGATTTGGTCGAAATTTTAACCCAAAAAAAATTCGATTCAATTTGAGTTGGTTAAAATATGCATATAATAAATTATGATATTGAGAGAACATAAAATTAATCAAGGAGCTGCTAATAACTTCAAGACATATCAGGAATATCTACTATATATTGATTTAACTTTAAATTAAGTTAACCCATTTTAAGCTAATGGGTATTTAAATACCCAAAAAAGTGTTGACACTCTTAAAATTCTAGCACGGGGCATGTGACAGATATCGAGGCAAAATTTATTTCATAGTAAAGATAAATAACAAAAATATAAGCATAAAAAGTTAACAGTTAAGTCATCCTTGTTATACCTGTAGTTTTTTACAGGTGAATATCTAGGTTGTTTTGTGCATAGAAAATGTTGACGAAAAAAGCTGAAATTTATGGAAATCAGAAAAATAAAATTTGAAGATAAACATTATTTTTTTGTTTCTTTCATCTTCTTTGGTCTTCTGACACACATTTCAAAATTTCGTCAAAATCGTACCAGCCGATCTATGTGCAGCCTTTAATGGGTTAAATACTATTTTTCAATATTCGTTTCGTTATTTTAACCCGAAATTTGGTGTTCATAAAACTTGCAGCATTTAACACTACAAGAAATTAAAGAAAACTTACCAAAAGTTTTAATGGTTAAATAATTTTGGAAATTTGATGAATTGAAGACTACACAGAAAAAAAAATCCGGGATATTTAGCCCGAATTCAATCCGAAACGATGTCAGAAGTGGGGTAATCTCGGATTTTCTTAAACCAAGTATGAAATACTTGATTTTTTCAATCCCGAATTCATTCCTGAAATTCTTAAATTCAGGCTAAAAAAAAATATTAATTTTAATGTTTTTCGTTACATTTAAACTTTTTTTTATTTTATTTTTTTTTGATTTTTTTTTAATGTTTTTTTTTTAAACATTTTTTTTTTAATATTTTCTTTTAAGGTTTTTTTAACGTTTTTTAATTTTTTTTTTTAAATCTTTTTTAAAATTTTTTTTTTAACGTTTTTTATTTATTTTTTTTTAATTGACGGGGGAATCGAACCCAGATTTTTTTCAAACCAGAGTCGACGACTCTAACCATTGAGCCACGGGACCGGTTGAAATGAGAGAGGCCGAGAGAGAATTTTCTCTCGCGCTCAGCAAATGTGTATTTTCCCATTTTAATCCCGATACAGGCTTGATTATTCAGCTTAATCCTGAAAACATACCTAAAAAATGCGGGCTTAAATCAAGTATTTTAGGCTTGATTTTAGAATGGCATTTTTTTTTCTGTGTATGTGATATGTTGATGAAGTCGAGGTCTCGGGCTCAAAAAAAGCGTTTATTCATGCAATACGAATACGAGTACTCGTACTCGTTCCACATTCAAATCAAATCATTCAAAACGCACTTGAAACAAGAAAGATATAATTATTTATATTGTAAAATTCGTTTGTTAAATTTCACACTGTTAATTTTTTTTTTTTTTGGCATTTGTTGTCAGCGATTTAGTTGTTGTTGTCGATGGCCTCAAATGTTTGTTGCTTTGGCTATTTTTTTTTTTTTTTGGTTGCTTGTGAGTAATTCATTTGGGGGCCAACCTTCAGCTTGGAATCGTGTTAATTTCTTAGACAATTTTTATAATTTCGTGAACAATTCGGTGAGTCAACATCATTTGTGTTGTGGGCGACGCTTCAAGATGCGATGACACCTTATAGGGAAGTGTCTAAAAGTAGAGCCTTAATTGACAGAACTCGAAATTACATATTATACTGCAGTGAAAATATGAATTGAATGAAAGTTTATGTTGATCCTAGCCTTAAGGTTGGCTCAAAAAAACCTTTTCTTTTGGACACATCAGAACATCTGAGCGATATTTCACTTTTCACATTGCTTTAAACTTTTTATGTCGCTTACTCTTTACAGCCGACACAAGTATAGAGAGAGAGAATGCGTGTGTTCTATAAATAGCACATTCTGCGGCTTGCTCTCTCACGATGCGTGTGTTCGGCTTTTTGTTCTCTCACGAAGCATCTGATCGGCTGGTTCTTTCTGATGTCAGTCGCTGAGCTGCGTTCAATAAGGAGAGAGGAGTACAGCGCTAGACTTTTATCATACACTGCAACTGATGCTTTGCTCTCTTTACGTCGCCAACTATAACGTTGCGACAGTTCGAATCTGCTCTCAT
Organism: Drosophila suboccidentalis; assembly: GCA_037043435.1. NCBI lineage: Eukaryota > Metazoa > Arthropoda > Insecta > Diptera > Drosophilidae > Drosophila > Drosophila suboccidentalis. The sequence continues at coordinate 26,833 of JBAMBK010000890.1, read as the reverse complement.
TTAATTTGTTCAGTGTAAAGCAGTATTAGACTCACATCCAAACAGCTTTACTTAGCACTTATTACAAATTAACTCATTTTGAATCCTAAATAAGGCATGCTTTTAAAAACAGAACTTCTTCAATTTCTAGTTAACCCCATGATATAAATTGTTAAATAATTGTTTCTTAATGTTATGACTATGACTATGATTTGTAGACCACTTGAGTTGAGTTGCGTCCCATTTATTGTTGCCTTCGACTAATTGTGGTATTAATTAAGTGAAGATTCTCTCCCTTTTCGAGCTGAAAACAATCATAAAAAATATACAAATTTATGCAATTGGGTGGCACTCTTTCAACCTCTACTTCTACTGCCATCCTCCTCCTCTTTCTTTCTTCCACTCTATGTGCAATCTGTTGTCTCTCTGTCCCTTTCACTTTCCCATGCAAATAACAGAGAACATGAAAACACTATTCTCAAAGTTGCCCCCTTTTCTGTAGTGAACTAAACATAGAACATGCAACCGATGTTTACAGCTCCATGTGAGAGAGAAGTCAAAGTCAGCCTTGGCTCTTTTTGAATCTATTTAAAATTTGAGTTCATTTGTGGTATTTTTCATGTGTTTTATGCTGACAAAAGTCAGAAAGCATCAGCCGATCAGATGCTTCGTGAGAGCACAAGCCGCAAAGCGTGCTTTTTATAGAACACACGCATTCTCTCTCTCTTTAAACATGTGTCGACTGCGACGCGGGCAGAATTGTAAGTTCCCATCCCATGGCTTTTGGCACTTTGGACACCACTGGTTTAAACTGATCCACAACAATGAACGCAAGGTGGCGCCAGTGCTACTTTTTCTGTTCTCTGCTTAATAAGAAACTTTTAAATTAAATAGAGATGGATATTTCATTAAAGAATACTATATAGAAACTTGCATACCAAATTTACCAACTCTAGCTATAATATTAAAATACAAATTGAATTAATTTTTCTATCTTCGAATATTGTAATTGAAAAACTATAAATAATCAATATATAATTTTAATTCAATTCGATCAAAAGTGTTGCGAATATTTGTCAATCGTTTGATTTATGGATTATTGCCTGTTTGCCAGCCATGAACGATAATCAGTAGATGACTCATTTTGGCCAGGAAAAGCGTTTTGGCCAAGCACAACTATAAAAATTGGCTCAGGGTTTTCTGGCTAAATCACGATCCATTCCCCAATGCGAGTACGAGTTTTATAGATCGAATATTGAGTATTAAGTATTTATTTTTTTATGCTTTTATGGCTTACTGTGACTTATGTGTTCTGGCCATTAAATGTGGCGCCGCACACGCCTAGTAGCTGTGTTTTTTTTGGGGGGGAGCGAGGGTTGATCGACTCAGTTTAGAGCCTTTCGAGGTGCGTGGGGATCAAAAAAAAAAAAAAAAAAAAAAATTGAAAAATAACTTAACATCAAACTAATTGCGCATACGTTCAAGTGTTGTTGTTATTATTGTTGCGATTGTCGTTGACACGCCCCAAAACAACAGCAAACAATTTTTTTTTTTTTTTTTTTTTTTTGTAGTTGAAGTTAAAGTTGGACTCGTGGATTAAAAAGTGTGCCAAGCCTAAAGATTTCGACTTCCTCAGCTTTCAAGTTGTTTTTGTAGCTGCTCTTGTTGTTGTCAATGTTGTCTTTGATTTTGTTTGTTGACATGACACAAATTGAAAAGCCCAGAAGTCGCAAAGGGTTCGTTATCTGACTGAAAGTGCAGCGCAGAGTGCTCGACTAAGAGATGCCCTGTAAGTGAGAGCTGGGTCAGCTGCTAATTTCAAAAGAAAATGCTTTCTTTTTATGTCCTAAATACATTATTGTAATCGAATTTAATTAAATTTATATTCAACACTTTTACAAATGTGTTATTTGAAGTTGTTATTGTTTAGACACTTTCGTGTGGTTGCTTAGTCAGGCAGAAAGTCAATCTAAATGGCCAGAATGTGTCTGTCTCTCCTCCTCCTCCTCCTCCATCTTCTTCTTCTCCATCTACTTCTTCCTCTTTCGCCCGCTAGCTTATCGTGTGAACTAATCTAACCCCAAGTTGCAGACACCAGTTAAAGATACAAATATAGATACAGATACAGATACAGATACAGATACACAAAGTCAAAGCTGTGAAATGATGTGCGAGTCTATGAGCATAATAAACTTGCCCTCTCCTCCGCTCTCCCTCTCCTTCTCTCACCCCGTCTCTCCTCCACTTTCCTACTCCTCTTTGACCATCTTTTTGCCCCTCTGTTCACAATTTCCCTCCCTTTTTGCCATCATTTTACTTGCACTGATTGTTGAATGTCTTCGACTGAAATTGAAGCCAAAGAAAATGTTTGTTGTTGTTGTTGTTTGTTGTTGTTGTTACTTTATTACACCACAAGCCCAAGACGAAGAAGAAGTCGAAGTTATCATCAACTTTGTGTTCTTCTTGGCCCAGTAAAAAGCGTAGAAAAATTATAAGTTTGTGAGAATGTTTGTCAGTTTGCTTAAACAATCTTAGAGTTTTAAGCATTTAAAGCAACCAAATTTGGAAACGATACACGAAAAAAAAAAATTGGGGTTTCCGTGGAAAAATCAATCAATCAAAACAAGTACAATTTTTGTGATTCCTTTAATTAATTTATTTATTTCAAGCGCTGTAATCATTATTCATTTATTTATTAACTATTTCCTAGTGCTACAAGTAGGGATACTTTTAAATTTGTGCACTAGTCACACTTGACAATCTTAACCCTCTAGTGCCCAAGACCGCCTCTAGACGGGGTAAAAAAAATCTTAGTTAAAACTTAAAAATTAATATAATTATATTAGATTTATAATTAAAATTATATTGCTTCAAAACGTTATGAATAACTAAATATTCCATCAGCCAGTTTTTCTTTTACCGCTCTACGATGAGATTTACTACAAATTTTCTATGTCTGAAAATTAGTGAATGCTCAAATTTCTTTTTTTGCCTGGGCACTATATATATATTTTTCAAAAATTCAAATTAATAGTTTAACATTATTTTAAGCATGTAAATCTAATTCTTCTATTCGTATTACAATTTTCATCATTATTATTATTATTATTAATATATATACAGTCGAACTTCCCTAACTCGAATCACCATTATCCAGGAAAAAAGTTCGAGTTAGGGAGACTTCGAGTTAGGGAATTTTTTTTTTAGTATATTAAAATAAACTACAAATGCATGCAATCATAAATACATTTCAAATTGCAAATTTTTCTTGTAATTTTCAACAAAAAAGGATTCCAGTTTGATCAAGACCTGTCGATACTCTCAAAATTTGGTTTCTTCGTTCTTTTGCTGTATCCAGAAAAAGTTCCCGATCCAAATGTCATCATAATTAATATTTCATTTTTTAATAAAATGAAAAATGTTTTTGCTGAGATACCACATTTTCAGCAACTTTAATTTATTTGGTCTACTTTCAAATTCCTTAACTACTAATAAGTTTGAATATTTCTTTAAACATTTTTGAACATTTTAGTACACTGATGCTCTGACAAAGAAGTACATTTCGATCATCTTTCTTATAGCAATTTCACAAGCCTGAAAAATTGTTGATGCTATATTCCATCATATTGCATCACCATATGTTAATGTACATCAATATTACATCACCAATCGAGCCGGTAACAAAAGCATATAACAGATACGAAAAAGAAATTCAAACTTTATTGGAGATTTTCCGAAAAATTCGACTTACAGAAGCACGGGCCAATATTTTTGTTCGAGCTACGGAGAAATTCGACTTATGGAAGTTCGAGTTAGGGCAGCAGATTTGTATGGAATTTGCTCAGTAAACGCTATTGCCACTCGATTTTGTTCGAGTTAGAGAAATTTCGAGTTAGGGAAGTTCGAGTTAGGGAAGTTCGACTGTATATATTATTATTATTATTATTAATATATATATTATTATTATAATCATTATTATTAATTATAAATACTGTCTTAATTTCAATGGGCAACTGATTCCAAAGTTTATTATAAGTTTTATAAAAACAACTATGGAATAATTTATTTTAAACTGGTTGGCTCACAAAATATAGATTGATTTTGAGTTATACTTTACTACTCAATAATCAATAAACATTATTTATGAGCAAAAAAAATAAAACTTATGGAATAATCAGTTTTCCATGTTGTAATTTCTACATTTTCTGAGATAATAGAAGGCAAAAAATTATATATATTCCTAGTAAGCAAGCCAAGACAAACCATAATAATAATCCAATAAAAAAAAAACAATTTCTTGTGGAAAGCATCAAATTGATTACAACTTGAGTTTTATTTTGAGCAAAAAAAATAAATAATGATAATTGGTTGAGTACTTAGTAAAGTGTAACTCAAAATTTTTCAAAATCTATGTAACTTGAAATATATTTTCAATTATGGTGCTTAAATGAGCCCTAAAGATAAATATTGTTATATTTCTTTTATTATTACATATAAATAAAAGATTTTTTGACTAAAAAACAAAAATAAAAACAGTTATTATTTGCAATCCCTGATTTATTTATTTACATAATTTTTAATTCATTTATTTATACATTTTTTTGTATTTATTTTCATATTTATAATTTAATGACCCCGAATTTGACCCACTTACAGGTCGAATTTCGCAAAACGCCGTGTGATTGCACGATTAAAATAAAGTGAAAATTTCAGCTTTCTATCTTTTACCGTTTGGGCTACACGTTGATTCTCAGTCAGTCAGTCAGTGAGTCAGTCAGGACAAAGAGTTTTATATATATAGATTAATTTATATGATTTTTTTTTCATTTGCTGTTTTTCTTAAATAATATTTATTTAATTTTTTAAGACTCAATATATTTTTATTATTTCATCCTTTCGTTTAGTTTCCTTTTAATAATATTTTTTTATAAATTTTCTATTTCATTCACTAGGCATCTAATAGTCTAGCAGCTTGATTGTAGCATATTTTCATATGCTCCTGTTGTTGTTGTTGTTGTTTTTGTTGCTCGTTGCAGTTGACTGCCTGCTGTCTGCTGTCTTCAGTCTTCTGTCCTCTGTCTGAGACACTGGCAAAAGAAGCGCATTAAAAGCATATCAAGTGAAATCATCACGAGTGTTCTCAGCATTTCTCAGTTGTCAGTTGGCAGTTGCAATATTGGCAACTAAATTGTAGATTCAAACTGTGAATCGAGTTTAATAACGAAATGTAAAAGGCGACAAACAAAATAGAATTGTGTTATCGATATATGTATCTATAAATAATGCTCATATATCGATTAGTTGTTAACTTAAATTTTGACATGACAATGATGCTGGTTGATCAGACAAAGCTTTAAAGCTTTCATAACTTTGTCAAAAATGAACCGATTTCCAAGCGGAATATCTTTCATGATCATTGCGATCTCTGATCAAAATCTGCACAAATTTGTTAGATTTTCCTTTGCATATTCTCAAGCAAAACGAGAGCTGAAAACTCAATGATTTAGCTGAGTTAATTCATAAGCCAACTTATGATGATGATATCCTAAGGTTAAGGCCAAAAAGGGGGAATGCGGAAAGTTTCTTTTTGGTTACGGCTGACGGCGTTGCCTGGGAAGAAGTTGCAATTGTTCTTCACTTGGTCAGCAAAGACTCCTGGCAGAGAGTGTGAAAGAGAGAGAGAGGGAGAGAGAGAGTGAGAAGACAGAGCTGAAATTGAAGTCTTCCTGTCTTGAAAAGGTTCCACTTTGGGGGTTGCACTTTGGAGTTGTTGTGAGTCTCAGTCTTGGACATGCTTAATTTAACAAATGCATGTTTAATCAACACACACACACACAAACACACACACACATAGTTAAGTAACTTATGTAAATTTATGCATCGTCTTATGTTTTCTTTTTCTTTCTTCTTCGTCTTCTTTTTTCTGCTGTCTTTCTCAATTGCTCAAAAAGCAGACAGTAATTTAGTTTTGTTCAACAAGTTTATCATCGTGGTCAGTTTTCATGGCCAAAATGTCAGCGGCAACTTGAACAACATTGCAGCTGTAATTGTAGCACCCAAAAACAACAACAACAACAGCAACAACGAGTCGAGTTTTGACTATTCGAAAGTTGTTCACAGTTGTCTGTCCAATGTTCAATGAACCTTAAAAACTGTTACCGTTTCTGTCTATGTCTCTCTCTCTCTCACTCCCTCTCTCCCTCTCTCTCTCACTCCCTCTCTCTCTCTCTCTCTCACTCCCTCTCTCCCCTTCTCTCTCTCTCTCTGTCACTTGCTCTCTTTCAACAGGCAACAAGTTGACAAGTTCGTGTCTTAAGTCTTTCGTTTTGTGACCCTTTTGTGGAAATGCGCGTCTTTATTGGTAGAAACAGTAGTCAAAATGGAAAGTGTTGTTGTGGTTGTAATGGCTGTTGTTGCAGTTGTTTTTAGCCCAGCACTCGAAGGTGTTCAGAGGCTTCTAAGTTGGTCAACATGACGGGACACTGAATGGTTTTTGTTTTTATTTGACAGAGTTGGCATGACTAAAAAAAAATACATTTTGTTTTGTCTTTTTAATTATTAAATATTTAAAACACACATTTATTGCAAAAGTAGTAAATATTGTTAAAATAAATATAAAAAATTTACAGTGGTGGAATTCATTCATTAATTTTCAATCAAACATGAAATTCAAATCCCCTTGTTTTGCCATCAATGGAAAGGTCATCTAAATTCCGTTTGAATAATACAAAAGTTTCTAACCCATTAAGTACCCATTTAAAATTTAGAATTTTTGGTGAAAGTCTACTTTTTTGACTATTGTTTCTCGGTCGCAAACAAAAAATGTTTTGATGCAAACAGTTTCTCCAAACAATTCTAATAGTGACTGCAAAAATTTGTTTTCAAAAATCTCTTCGCTAATTTTTCGTGTGGGATAATCTCAGAAAAATGTAAAGCTAGATTAAGTTGCCACTAAAGGTAGCAGAAAACCAGTCTAAATAAAATATACACATTTTTTACGAAAAAAAAAAAAAAAAAATCTCAGAAAAACTTTGTATGAAAGGAGGAAAAATGGGTTAAAATATTAATTTTTAACAAATTTCATAAATAAATTAAAAAAATGTTCCTCTTTTTTTATTATTAAATATTTGAAATACATATTCATTAAAATATTTATATTTTTTTTATTGCAAAAGTTGTTGACAGTTGAAATGACGAAAACATTTTCTTGCCCCAAAATTTCTGATATCCAATTTTGTGACGAATAATGTTAGGTTTTACATATGAATTATTTTGAAAAAAATTGTTGGCCCTCGGCACGTTGCGCTAAGTTCTTCATACCTAATAAATACTACTTTTTTGCGCAGTGCCGAGTGACAAAAATTTTTTTCAAAATAATTCATATGTAAAACCTAACATTATTCGTCACAAAATTGGATATCAGAAATTTTGGGGCAAGAAAATGTTTTCGTCACTAGACTTTTACCTCGTAAAGAGGTTTTTTTTATAGGATATCAGATATTTTTGAATAAGACATTAGAAATTTTGAAAATTTCAGTATTTTTTGACAGTATAACTTGTCAACTTTGTTTGTTGTTTGTACTAGCAAAAACAAACAGTCTGGCAACACTGGTTCGATTTACGAACACACATATCAATCGCAAAATCTATCAGCACTCTCAAACTCTGGCTGCTATAACACTTTGTTGCTGCTGCCATATTCCAATTCAAAGTAAAACGTATATATTCAGTTTATATGTTATATCTTCCAAACCTATCGGTAAAATTTTTTGTGTCATATATCAAAAAACGCGAAATTTTACAAACTAAAACATATTGAAATTTAAAAAAAATCGTTAGCGGCGTTTTCTCAAAAACCGCCAAAATGTGGGGGAAAATACCTTATGTCACCTGTAGAAATTTACCTATGTACTTTAGAAAAATAGTTAAAAGGTATGCATAACAGCCCTTCAAAATACCTTTTAAACGATATATATATCGCATCTTTTAGCTTTTATCGTTTGACTGCTATAAGGGTTTAAATTTAAGCGGTTTTTAGCGATTTCCCGCTAAACTAGCGATTTTTCGAAAAAGTCGTAGAACAAACGTTTATAGATTTTTGAGCAGGAACAAGTCCTTATTCAAACTTTTAAGCTAAATCAACGATTTGATCCAAACAAACAGACAAACAGACAAACAAACAAACAGACAGACTGACTTTTCATCTCATTTTCGGAAGGCCCCTAAAAATTTCAAAATTAATTATCTTTCGAGCCAGTTGTCCGATTTCGATGATCGTGGTGTCATTCGACGCGTATTTTTAATGAGAATTGTAAAAAATTTAACAAAAATTCAAAAAGGCTCCAACGGTCCCATTAGCTCCAATAATTTAAATTTTTCCCCTCCCACTTACACCTGTTTATCTCACGAACCAGGTGAGTTTCCAAAAGTCTTAGTATGCAAATTTGTAAGTTAAGTTGATACCTTTCGATCGGTATATAACTCGACCTGATCGGACAGTCATAGAAAATTTTCCATTCTTCCTGTGTATATATGCTAGTCGCCTTTGCACCCTTCGTGCTGCTTTCGTCACTAGCGCGGACTGCCGTCCGCAGTGATAAATAGAATTTGTGTTTTTAATTATTTAATATTTTAAATATACAATTTTATTTTGTTTATTGCAAGCATTTGAATAAACAATCAAAATTACACATTTTTTTTTAAATTTATTTGACCATTTATTTTTTGAATATTTTTTTTTTTCAATTATTTATTCATTACTGGGCATTGTGTCAGTCGAGCAGTCAAAATTATCCGGTTTCACTTGGTCAAATTTGGGCTCGACGCTTTTTCATTAAATGTTTTAATTAGTTGCCTGTCATCTGTGAAAGTTGAAAGCAGTCGAGAATGGATTGTCGGAGTTATTTGTACTTTGCACCTCTTTAGGCTTGTTGAAATTGTTTTTAGCTTATTTAGCACCCAATAAAACTGACTTTTTACTCGGGCTAATCAAGTGCAAAAAAAAGAAAATTAAAATAAAATGCATTCATAAAGTTTTCCACATATTCAACGAATTTGATCTAAAATTATTTTATGTTAAATGTTAATGAAATTGCCTAAAAAAATGTTTTGAAATTTTAAATGTTTACATATGTTATAAAATAGAAAAATTTCTGCATTAACCCTCTACCGCATACAGAGCCATATATGGCTTTCAATTTTTAATGAAATTTCTTTTAGTTAAAACGGTACTTAAGCGAAGTCGATTGTTGTTGGTCATTTTCTTTGCACTATTTTCTATTCGAATAAAATATGAAAACAATTTTTGAGTCGCTTCACTTCGTGTTTCTTTGAGTTTTGTTCAAGCGTCTCGCGTGATTTTTAGCGTGAATTTTAAAGTGAATTTTGCTGAATTTCGAATTAAATTTATATCTTCCAAAAAAAACATTTCTTTTGTTGAAGAACAATTTTTTCCAAAAGAAAATAAAGTTTTCTTTCATAAAAAAATATAATTTGACTGTAAGGTAGGCATTATATATACTAATTCTTGCAAACATCGGCGAAAAAATTTATGGTTCTTCATTTATTTTTTCCTAAACTATATACCCAAAAAAAAAAGTGTCCAATTATATATTATAATATGCCTAATAAACACATATGTATATGCATAAAATTATGTGTTTTCCTTATTGGATCTATGTTCATGCAGTAGAGGGTTAAAAATAAAACTGGGCTAAGTTTTTTGCTTATCACACCAATTTATTTATATATTTATTTAATTATTTCTTCGTTCCTAGCACTAAGAGTTTAAACTTATTATTAAATGTGCTAGTCACAAAATGTTGCTTTCTTAATATTTATAAAGTTGCATATATTATATTTGAAAAAATATATTTTACAATTATTTAATTTAAGTTAATTGTGAATTATTTTGATTAATAAATTGATTTATTGATTTTTTTCAATAAAATATTTATTATAGGCTAAATTCAATATCCTTTAAAACTGTTTTGCATTTACAAAGGTCTGAGTTCTTTAATTAATACCACTGAAATTCTCTTCTCCGTACTTTAATGATATGCAAAACAAAGACTTCTCAATTAAGTCATTTGTCGCTTCACTTCAAACCACTTTCAATTGAGACATGATCATCAAAAAACTCATTTCAAATTCGAAACGAAACAGAATTAAAATTCAAATCAGAATTGAAACTTCCGTTTGTCTCAATTGTGTTGATTTCTTGTTGTTGTTGTTGTTGAATCATTTTTCAATTTACACGAACCGAATTTCCATTTACAAGCATTTCCGTGGTCAGCAAAGAAAACGCGACTCGACTCGATTTAAGATCATCATCAAATGTCGAGCATTAAGGTGAAAGCGACAACGGCTGCATTTCCAATTTCTAAATTCTCTTTTCAACATTTTTCCTCAACATTTTTTCTTTCTTTTTGTATAAGAATCTTTTTGTTTCCTGTCGATTGTTACAATTGTCTTATTTCACATAATGCTGCATGGTAATCGTAATCGTTATCGTAATGATCACACAGCTCGAATAATAATAATAATAATGATCATGATAATGTTAAGCCAGCATCAGGTGCGCCAATTTTGTTGCTTTCATCGAAAAATAATAATTGAAAATAATAATAAGAGATTTTTGCCAGTTGCCCTAGTTGCAAATTGTACCCTGTAACTTTTGATATCTGTAAGGAGACTGACTGACTGATTGATAAGTTAGCTAAATACTGGATGACCTTTTTGAACTTTAATTCAATTCAATTATAATCTTTTTTTTAAGAAAAAAGTTTCCTATTCTTTGTTAGTTGCCTTCACCTCACACTTGTATTATGTGTGTGGTCCGCCCACGAATAGAGAATTAGAGAATAGAGGGGAGAGAGGTCAGAGGTGGAGGTGGAGGAGGGGAGTAGGTCGAGGGGAAGAGACCACACTCGAAGGGATCAAGCGAAGCCGTTAAGATGCTTATTGTATTAAATACGAGTTCAATTCCAATTCGTAGGGGCATTTTGGGATGGAGATGAAGATGGAGATGAAGATGAAGATGAAAAACCTTCAATGCTGCTGGCGTTCACAATGATTAAATGATTGATGAATGTTGTTGCTGCTTCAGTTGACAGCCCAGTATCTAAAAACATTTCGAAATATTTGGGAAATTTCTAATTTTTATAAAACTAATACAATTGTAGAATGAATCAGGAGACTAAATTGTAATTCTTTTGACAGGAAAATTGTTTCAGCTTTGATTCCTTCGTAAAGATATTTTTATATTTAACTTAATTTATCTTAAGTGTTATTTTTAAAAATTATTAAAAATTTTTATTTTATTTATTGAGCATCTATTGATTTGTTTTTATCTATCTTAATTTGTTTTAAATGTTATTTTTTAATTTTTTATTTTATTTAATGAGCATTTATTTATTTTTTATGTTTAATTTAATTTATCTGAATGTTATTTTTTTATTTCATTTAATGAGCACCTATTTATTTTTTATTGATTCATTTTAATTTTTTTTTAAAAAGTTTTTTAAATTTTTATTTTATTAAATGAGCATACATTTATTTTTTTATATTTAATTTAATTTATCTTCAAATTTGATTCCTAAAGTTTTTTAAAATTTTTATTTTATTTATTGAGCATCTATATATTTTTTTTTATCTATCTTAATTTGTTTTAAATATTATTTTAATTTTTTTTTTTTAATTCAATAAGCATCTTTTTATTTTTTAGACCCCGTTTAGTTATAGTTTTAATTTGTTACAAATGCTATTATTAAAACTTTCCAAATTTTTTATTTCATTTAATGAGCTTCCATTTATATTTATTTATTTATTTCAATTAACTTTTTAATGTTATTTTTTAAAATTTTTATTTTATTTAATGAGCATACATTTATTTTTTATATTTAATTTAATTTATCTTAAAATTTGTTTTTTAAAATTTTGTAAAATTTTTATTTTATTTATTAAGCATCTTTTGAGTTTTTTTTATCTTATTTTTTTTTTTTGAATGTTATTGTTTTAACTTTTTATTTTAGTTAATGAGCATCTATTTATTTTTAGGACCCCGTTTAGCTATAGTTTTAATTTGTTACAAGTGCTATTATTAAATTTTATTAAATTTTTATTTCATTTAATGAACTTTTTTTTATGTAATTATTTTAATATGTTTTAAATGTTATTTTTAAAATTTTTATTTTATTAAATGAGCATACATTTATTTTTTATATTTATTTTAAATTGTTTTTTTTTTTTTAATTTGTATTTTATTTAATGAGCATCTATATATTTTAATTTATTACAAATGTTATTTTTTATTGTTTTTTTAATTTTTTTTTTTATTTAGTGAGCATTTGTTTATTATTTATAGTATTATATTTTTATATATTGTTTTTAATTTGTTTTAAATGTCATTTTCTTATTTGTTTTAATTTTTAATTTTATTTTATGAGCATCGATTTGTATTTTATTATATTTATTTAAATTTGTTACAAATAATATTTTTTAAATTTTTATTTAATTAAATGAGCATCTATTAATTTTTTTTCTAGTTTAATTTTTTTTGAATGGTATATTTTTGATTATTCCACTTTTTTTTTCATTTAATGAGCATCTATTTATTAATTTTTTTATATTTATTTTAATTTATTGTAAATGTTATTTTTAAAAATTTTATTTTATTTAATGAGCATCTATTTAATTTTTTATATTTGCTTTAATTTGTTCTAAATATTATTCTTAAATTAAGTTATTATTTTTTTAATTTATAATTATTTCTATGTCTACTAATTTTTATATATATTTTTTATTATTAATTTTTGATTAAATTTACTGGGCATTCAACAGTCGAGCAGCGCGTGTGCATGTTTGTGGTTCGGCTGTTGGGTTGGGTTGTTACCTGCATATAGGATGTGGCAATCCGCCAATCAGTCCAATCGTTCAATTTCAATTAGCCAATTACGCATTGCCAATTGGCCAAGTTGAGGCTGACATTTGTAATTATATGTGTGTAGTTGATGCTGATGCCGTAATTTGCAGTTACCACTTACAGTTGCCTCTGTTGTTTGCTGTTGTTGTTGTGCTGTTGTTGTTGCTACTGTTGCACGGAAGTTGCACAAGAGAGTCTCTCGAGAATCAAGTCACTTTGGAGAATATCGATATTGATATCAGACAGCAAGTGTCTAATTTGCAGATGAGAACCGGAAGTGTCACTGGGTGGCAAATCGGATGTGCTGCATATACCCTGCACCCCCCCCCCCCCTCCCCCTGAATTCCCTACTTCCTACTTCCGCTTTTGTGGACAAGGCCCCTCTTTAACTTCTTCACATGGAGCGCAATTGAATTCTTCCTGTGATTAGGTGTGAAAGGGAAATGCTTCCTCCTCTGCCCTTTTTCAAATCTATCTATCTTTCGATTTAAAAATAAACATCTCTTAACTTCGAGAGTATCTTTTACGTTTTTTCCCACCGAAAGTGTTTTGAGCTTTTCTTTTTTCTGTCTATTCTCCTCTTTTCTTACTCTTAAATTAAACTAATTTTAATTTGACATTTATTGACCTCGCGGGTTCCGTTTAATTGACCGCCTCTCTAATATTCATCTAATGCATGTGTTTATGGCCAAAAAAGGGCGGCAGCTTTTGACCCGAATCTAAATATGAGAAAACACTTGAAGCTAATTGATTTTGCCTTCATGGGCTTCAGGCAACAAATTTGTTTGCCGAACTTTTCAAATATCTACACTGATAAAAAAAAAAATTGGTTTAGAGCAGTGGTGTCCAAAATGCCAAAAGCCTATACCATGGCATAGGAATTCATAATTCTGCCGGCGTCGCAGCCGACACACGTACAAAGAGAGAGAAAATGTGTGTTCTATAAATAGCACATTCGGCTGATTGTGCTCTCACGATGTGTATCTTCGGCTTTTGTGACTTCGTTTGTTGTGAGATAAGCTTTTTTAAGTCTAGATTTAGCATGTTTGAAATTGGAATAGCTTATAAAATTTGCAAATAGCTAATAGCCAGAAATCTAGCATATTTTAGAGTTCATATAACGTATTCTAGCAATAAATAAATATTTTGAATGGTTCACAATGATTTCACTGATGATTTGAAATCAAAAATTGATCAAATTCGTCTTCTTAAATGGAAATATATTAATGACACTGTCAGAGTTTGGTCATTTGAGTTCCTTTCATTATTAGCAAAATTTAGCAAACGATTTTTTTTTAATCATAATTAATTCTTTTTCAATTTTATGCCACAAAACTATTTTAGTCTTATTCAAAAATAGATAAATAATTAAGTGAGAAAAAAAATTATGAAATCGATGATTTGCTAACTAATTTAATTTAAATAAAAACCTAATGATTTTGTATGTCTTCTTGCATTTGGATATAGCTTATTTTTCAGGATATTTTTTTTTTAATTTTTAGCTTATTTTTACTCAAAATCTAGCTTATAAGGCAACACTGGATTGGACACCACTGTTTTAGAGACAAGACTTTTTGTCTCATAACTAGCAAATTTTTCTCTACAAATTATTTGATTGAAAACATATTCAACGATTTTCTAGCAGTGTACTCTATAAAGATTAAATATTTATTAAAATCATGTTCATCATTATCAAGATCATCATCGTCATTGCTCGAAGCGTTTTTATGGCCCAGAGATACAGGTCATTTGAGTTGCGGCTCGTTAATTAATTATCCAATCCGTCACAATGAGAAAAAAAATAAGAAAAAGAAATCAAACCAAAGTCAAAAAATGTAATAAATTATTAAGCAGACAATTTTTCAATTCTGTTGCGATGTGATTCTCAATCAAAAGTCATGCCAAATTGTTTTGTGATGGGCACGCGCCAAAATGTGAAGTATTCCCCAAACAAATATACCCTGTAAATAGAGATGTGATAGAGTCGGACAATTAATTAAAATATATGTATTTACTTAAATAATTTTATATTTATTACAATAAATATATTTATTAAAATACCATAGTTATCTCAAATATAGGGTATCCTTTAGTCGATCATTCATTAAACTGTATTTGTTTGTTGTTGTCGTTGCTACAGAAAAGAAAATTAAAAGACGCTCAATAAACTATATGAATATAGGGTATCGCCCAGTCGATCATTAAATAATCAAGGGTGCCACAGAAATCGCTTTCGCTTGAATTTCACTGGAATTTGTATGAAATTTAGGTGAAATTCAAGCGAAAGCGATTTCTGTGGCACCCCCGAATATTTCAAAATGAACTTTATTATATTTGTACTCAGAATGTTTTAATTATTGGAGTTTTCTAATACACTTATTTTTTTTAAACATACTTTATTTATTGCTTTGAATGTTATGTGTCACTCACTTAGTCGTGCATACCCTATTACCGTACGAATACTTGTAGCAAGTACTGTTGCTAAAGAAGATAATATGATGAATGTCTGTTCATGATTCTGTTTCTATTTCTGTTTCTTTTTCTCTGATCTCTCATCTCTCATGTAACGCGATCGCAAGCCAATGACATTAGCACTAACAACAACAACAACACTAACAACAACAACAACAACAACTGACAACAAACATTGAGAGAGATTCTTGAGAATATATTTTTTTTTTGCACCCTGTGGTTTGCTGTGTTTCTAGCGGCACTTTTTGTCGTAGGCGGCTGATCATGATCATGATCATGATCATGACAATCATATGATGATCATGACAATTGACTGAGCAGCCTTACAAGTGCCTCTGTCTCTGTCTCAGTCTCTGTCTCAGTCTCATTCATTTCTTCTGTGCTGTTCTGAAATTCCGATTCGCAACTTTAATTTCCTCTCCTTTTCCTTTTCTCTCCGTTCTCGTCATCATGTTGCAGTTCCAACTGATAACACACAACAATTACTGTTATTCACGCCCTCTAACTGTCATTAGATCTATGTATAGACAGTTTCAATTTCAGAATGCTTGGTTTGCTTTTAAGACAACAACAATTCTTGTCAGCTCTAATATGAGCTGAAGTCTGGAATTATTAACTTACACTGATCATAATTACATACAGTAGCGGACAAAGAAAACCGGACACCATAAAAGAGTAGTTTTTGGCGTTTTCTTAAAGTTTTTTATTTATTCGACCATAGGCAAAACGTAGATTGGTTAGGGACTGTTCAGATGACAAAAAAAATTTCCTTAACCCATTGTTACCGATTGAGATTTTCGAATTTGAAAAAAAGTCTACTTTTTGATATCTTTTCCTAGGGCTCCAATTAAAAAAGTTGGGATGCAAAAATATTCTTTAAACAATTTAAATAGTAACTGCAAAAAAAATTGTTCAAATATCTCTTCGCTTGTATTTTTTATAATTTTTTGAAAATGGCGAAAAAGGCACTTTTTGCGTGAAAATGAGGAAAAAGTGCCTTTTTCGCCATTTTCAAAAAATTATAAAAAATACAAGCGAAGAGATATTTGAACAATTTTTTTTGCAGTTACTATTTAAATTGTTTAAAGAATATTTTTGCATCCCAACTTTTTTAATTGGAGCCCTAGGAAAAGATATCAAAAAGTAGACTTTTTTTCAAATTCGAAAATCTCAATCGGTAACAATGGGTTAAGGAAATTTTTTTTGTCATCTGAACAGTCCCTAACCAACCTACGTTTTGCCTATGGTCGAATAAATAAAAAACTTTAAGAAAACGCCAAAAACTACTCTTTTATGGTGTCCGGTTTTCTTTGTCCGGCACTGTATATTGTTGTTTTTTGGGAATATTTTTAGTTTTTTGTATAAAGTTTTTTCCATTTCGAATCTGTATTTAATTTTGAAAAATTTAATATTTTTATAGATATAGCGAATATATAATTTTTGTAACGCTACACTGAAAAAAAAGATCACATTCTAAAATCAAGAACATTTATCTTAAATATTTTGTTCTTGAAATAAGAATATTTCAAGACCAAATTACTAAAACTAAGAATATTAATCTTGAAAATCTTAAGTTTTTAATATAAGAATAAAAATCTTAGATCTAAGATCTTTAAAATTTTGTCACTTTTTGAGACTTATAATCAGGGATTAAAACCCTAACCGAAACCGTAACCTTTAACCGGTAAAAACCGATTGAAATTTGAAACCGTAACTGAAACCGTAACCGAAAAAAAAATGTTCATCTGACCGAAACCTTTAAACCGAAACTCTGTAAGCCGAAATAACCGTTACGTAACCGTTTCATTTATAAGGGTTAATTTCGGTTTTCCATACGTGCAAAAAAAAAAAATAAATAAATAAAAGCAAGATGCAAAAATTGTCTGCATTTCATAGTCTTATGCATGTATAGACATACAGTGTGCCACTAATGTCTTCATGCAGCATAAATTTGTCAAATTTGGGTATAAGAAAGATGGTTTGATGCGGGTTTTTTATTTAATCTTTAAATCACTTAAATTCCGTTCGAATGATACAAAAATTTCCCTAACCCATTAAGTACCCTTGAAAAATTTTGAATTTTAGAAAAAGTATATTTTTCAAGTTTTTTGCCTCGATTTTTTCCAAAAAAATATTTTGATGCCAAAAAATTCTTGAAACAATTCTAATAGCAACTGCAAAAAAAAATTATCAAAAATATTTTTGCTAGTATTTTTTATGATTTTTTGAAAATTGCTTAAAAGCCACATTTTGTATGAAAAAGAGGAAAATGGAGTTAAAATATTAATTTTTGCAACACTGAGAAAGTAATGCGCTTTTAGTTATTACAAAGAAATTTTTTTTTTTTTGTGAACCGAAACCATACCGGTATTTCAAAACCGAAACACACAAAAACCGGTTCACCGTTACGAAACCTTTATTCAAAGATTTACCGTAACCGATAACCGAAAACCTAAATGCGAATATAACCGAAACCGTAACTGAAACCGATATTCGTTTCGGTTTTAATCCCTGCTTATAATTCACAACTGGTTCTGGCGTCTCAAAGATGGCATTTTTTAGACCAAAGTTCTGAGACCAAAATCTTGATTTTAGATCCTTTATTTTATCAGTGTATAACTCTCCCTCATAAACTTTTCTTTTATCAAACTTAATAAAGAAAAAGTTACAATTTTGTATAAGTATGATTTGAAAAGTTTTTACCTTTATTTTACAATAATTTATATGTGTTATTCTGTAATTTTTTTAAATAAATTGTTCAATTTGACAAACCTTAGTGACATGAAATGTGTTTATTAAATGCAGTTGTTGGCGCTTTTTTGTCATTTCATTTGCTGTTTTCTTTGTCAAGTTGCGAGTTTTGTCTTTAACGATAATTTGGGCCAGTCAATGGCGTTGAACCAGAAGAAGTCTAAGAGGAAACCACTTCAAAAAGTTGCAGAAAATGTGTAAGAGCAAGAAGTGAAATAAGGGAAGTAGTTGTAGGAATGGCAAATGACTCACTTGCCCCCAGACAGGAAGTCACTTGCCAAAAAAAAGAGAAGAAAAAGAAAAAGAAGTACAAGAAATGTTGAAAGAAAAATACAAAAAAAAGTTGCCGTTCTGGTAAAGTAATTTGCGGGCGTGTGAACCGCAATGAACCGTTGAACCATTTGGGCGAAGGTCTACGGAAGGGTCATCACTATACTCCGACTCTGAATCTGAACCCAACTCTGACTCAAACTCTGACTCAAACTCTGACTATGATCCAAATTATGCATCGAGTTTTCAATCAAAATGTTTAAATCATCAGAGCAAAATTTGAGTTTTCTTATCGTGTTTTCTCAAACAAAATATTTCAAAAAAAAAAATAAAACTCGTCGTTTTATTGGTGGCTTGCAGGTAGCACTATCTTTTCTTCCAAATACAATACAATAATGATAATAATTATTATAGTGATGTAAATCCCAATTATGGAACGAGTTTATAATCGAAATGTTAAAGTCGTCAAAACTAATATCGAGCTGTCGATATATCGTCAAACTAAAATTATCGAGTTAAAATACTTGAAAATCGATTACGCAATAATCGAGCTGTTGATTTTTTGATCATTTTTTACAACACTAAGCGACATTTGAATAAAAATTAATCAAAAATAATCTAAAATTATTACAATTATTCAAAAATAATCATAAAAAATCAATAATAATCAAAAATAATCGGGTAATCGGATTATTTTGGATTTTTTTCTGATTATTTTTGAATAATTGTAATAATTTTAGATTATTTCTGATTTTTTGATCGTTCGCAACAGTGAATTTTATAGTCACTTCGATTATTTCCAAAAATAATCTAAATGATTAACAGGTATGAATAGCGGTAAGGATAATAACCAAATTAATAACTAAGACTCTTACTGATTTTTTTTGCTGGTTTTTTCTATTACAATGTTTAGATTTAGCTTAGTACCTGGTTTTACATAAATCTTAGATTTAAATATGACTAGCGCCTTAATTTATAAACTTTGTCATCAAATAATATTAAAAAGACGAACATATCAGGGGTGCCACAGAAATCGCTTTCGCTTGAATTTCACTAAAATTTCATACAAATTTAAGTGAAATTGAAGAAAATGTAAGTGAAATTCAAGCGAAAGCGATTTCTGTGGCACCCCTGTATAAAAAATTAAAAAAAAAAACGTCTACGAGGTGAAAATCTCGTGACGAAAACATTTTCATGTCCCATAATTGCTGATATTCAATTTTGTGACGAACAATATTGATTTTTTTTGTATATAATATATTAAAGAATATAAAAAATTTGGCAAATTGCGATTCCCAATTCTTTATACCCAATAAAAAGAGATTTTTTGCCCTGTGCCGAATGCCAAATTTATGGTTTTTTTTAAATTATTTATCGGGGGTGCCACAGAAATCGCTTTCGCTTGAATTTCACTTAAATTACATACAAATTCCAGTGAAATTCAAGCGAAAGCGATTTCTGTGGCACCCATGTATGTGTTAATTTTAATATTGTTCGTCACAAATTTTTGGGACATGAAAATGTTTTCGTCACTAGACTTTAAGCTCGTAAAGAGGTTTATCGTTTTAAGTAGGTAGTTCAATTGTACAAATTGAGAAATCCTAGTGAAAGATGTCAGAATAGTATAGAATAGAATAGGAGCTGACGTGAGGTGAGGTGAAGTTTGAATTTGGCTCAAAGGCCACTAAAAAGGGGCAGCAGCCAGAGCCAGATCCCAGATCCACGCATGCGCTGCTTGTGGGTCGCCGTGGCAGCCAACGATGAAATTTGGCAAGACCTTTGAGACGCATCTGACCATCGAATGGCGTCAGCAGTACATGCGATATACGGTGAGAGAAATAGCACTACATCTACATAATAATAATCGATAACAATATGTGTATATAGGATCTGAAGACACTAATACGACGTGGTGTCGATGGGGCTCCCCCCTCGGATGTGGCAGCTGGAGCTCAGCTTCAGGCTTATTACGCCGCCTTCGAGGATCAGTTTTTTGTCGAGTGCCAGCACGAATTGACGCGTGTGAATAATTTCTTTCTGGAGAAATTGGCCGAGGCACGGCGCAAACATGGAACCCTCAAGTTGCAGCTGTTGGCAGCGGCCCGGGCACCGGGACACACGGCCAGCATTAATTCATTGCCCTCGCAACGAATGTCGATGGTCAGCATGCCGAGTGCATCGTCCAATCGCAAGCTGATGACACAACGGCAATTGCGCAATGCGTACAGTGAGTTCTATTTGACGCTGGTGCTTATCCAGAATTTTCAGTCGTTGAATGAGACCGGTTTTCGCAAGATTTGCAAAAAGTATGACAAGTATTTGAAATCAAATCATGGCGCTGCCTGGATGGATCAGCATGTCACCAATTCCGCCTTCACCGATCAGCGGCCCATGCAGCGCATGATTGTCGAGGTGGAGGAGCTCTATATCCACTATCTGGCGGGGGGCGACCGTGCCAGGGCCATGACCAAGCTGCGAGTACCGCCCCTGGGGGAGCCGACGCCGCCGCGAATGGTTTTTCGAGCGGGTCTCGCCTTGGGCATGTTCATAATGCTCGCCTGTGCCGCGCTTTTCAGCTGTGAGTTTTTAATTCCAAAAGTTATCGATCTATGTTTATCGATAACATGTAATACGATAAAGTACTCACGTTATGTGAATCAATTTATTACCACTGCTGCACTTGAAGTTATCGATAAGTTATCGAAATACGTGTTATCGATAGCATTTACGTCAGGGAAATATACTATTATCGATATGATTATCGATAACACTTGATACGATAAAATACTCGTATTATGTGAGTAAACTTCTCATTACTCCAGCACTTGAAGTTATCGATACGTTATCGAAATTAGTTATCGACAGCATTTAAGGCGATACAATTAATTTACATCAAGTAGTTGTCCTTTACTCGCTTTTCAATCACCCTCGATAAGTCATAATGAACAGTCATCGATATCTTTTACATACATATATGTATTTCGATAAAAATAAGAAATTTAATACAAAGTCGATAATTCGATAATTTATATTGTAATTTTGTCATTGCATTTAATATCTTTGTTGGTATAATTGTTGATACTCTGATTAATTGATTGTCTGTTATCGATATTTATTTGATATCGATAAATTAATATTAAGACTAAGCTGCAGTTGACTATACATTATACACTCCCGTAGAGATAATTGATAACACTGATTAAATGATTTATCGATTTTTCGATAACTCTTTATTATCGATAAATGAATATTAAAACTAAACTGCAGCTGCACTTTATTTATTTAAATAATCGATAGTTATTTGTTATCGATAATTGTCTGTTATCGATAAATTAATATTAAAACTAAACTGCAGCTGCCTATGAATTATGCACCGTAGCAATGGTTGCTAACCCTTTGATATAATTGTTTGTTACCGATAACTGTTTGTTTTCGATAAATAAATATTAATACTAAACTGCAGTTGCCTATACATTATGCACTCCCTTGGAGATAATTGATCACACTGATTAATCGACTTATAGACTTATCGATAATTGCCTGTTATCGATAAGTGGGTATTAAAACTAAACTGCAGCTGCACTTTATTTATTTAAATAATCGATAGTTATTTGTTATCGATAATTGTCTGTTATCGATAAATTAATATTAAAACTAAACTGCAGCTGCCTATGAATTATGCACCGTAGCAATGGTTGTTAACAATTTGATATAATTATTTGCTATCGATAATTGCCTGTTATCGATAAGTGAGTATTAAAACTAAACAGCAGCTGCACTCCCGCAGACTTCCGTCGACCACCGATCACGGGCAACATCGAGGCCTTCATGCGCCTCTATCGCGGCCCCTTCACCTGGGTGATCTTCAACTTCTTTATGGCCGCCAATGTGGCTGGCTGGCAAAGGGCTGGCGTGAATCATGTGCTCATCTTTGAGATTGATCCACGGAGTCACTTGCAGCCGGCGACATTTCTGGAGATAGCGTGCACATTTGGCATATTGTGGACACTGTCGATATTGGGATTCCTGTTCCATGATCTGATCAATGTGAGGGATCCATTTGTCTTCCCCTTGGCGCTGACATTGATCATGATCACGCTGCTGATCAATCCGTTGCCCATCATGAATTGGCCCGCTCGGTGGTGGACGATGCGTTTGGTGGGTCGAGTGATAACGGCGCCATGGCATTATGTGGGATTCGCGGATTTCTGGATGGGAGATCAGATGAATTCACTGGTCACGTGCATGGCCGATTATTATTATATCGTGCGATTCTATGCTGTATGTTGGCTGCGCTACACGGATGTCTGATTTCTGCTTCGAGGAGGACATGTTTGTGCCCATCTCGCGGTGTCTGCCCGCCTGGTTTCGGTTCGCCCAATGCCTGAGACGCTTCAGGGACAGCGGCTCCAAGTCCGTTAGCTATCTGATGAATGCCGGCAAATATTCGACCACATTCTTTGTCGTCTTCTTCTCCACAATGCGCAAGCGCACGGATGGTATGTTGCTTAAATAATCAGGGAACAGGGATCAGTATCAGTATCAGGGAATCAAACCAAAATCATAGTTGGAAATAAGAGTTGGGAGTACTGAACAAAATTTAAACTTTAACAATATTATCTGCTTCAATTGAAAAATTTTAGATGCACAATTTATGCAAGCTGAGTCGAGGTCTAATTTATGTCGATATGACACTTTATCAACATACAACGACACACAAAACGCTTGCAGAATGCAGAATGCTAGAACCAGTTGAGAATTTTAAGTCGCAAAAGTGACAAAATAGCTGTAAAGCTGATGTGTGTTGTTGTGCTTGTGTTATTGTGTCGCTAACCATTTAAAATGGTAATTTTGTTATTTTATTGTGAATATTATTTTCTTTTAACCCAAATTTTGGATCTTTATTTAAAATATAATGAAATCGTAATAATAATCTTCCAGTTTAATTTTTTAGAGAAATTTTGTAAATTAAAAAAAATTAAATCACATTTTTCTAGTTTTGCATATAAATTCAACCTATAATTTGAACTTCTAAATAAAATTGAAAATTCAAAAAAAATATTCTTTAATTTTAATAACGTAAATTAAAATTTGTATAAATATTCAAGAGATATTTTTAAAATTTAAAAAAAAATCTAATATTTTTATTATTGCATACAAATGCAACTTTGATTTAGAATTTTTAAATACAAATTAAGAAAACAAAAAATATTTTTTAATTTAAATTTAAATTAAAAGTCATTTCATAATTTATTTTTATTTAATATTTAAACTCTCAACAATTTAAGTTCGATCAATAATAATAGCTAAAATTAAATGCTATGATAACAAATTAAGACCATAGTTTATCCCATTTCCAGGATACCCATTCAAAAATACAGTTGTTCTCAGATTTTCCCATGAAATCAGATAATTTATTTCACTTTGATTACGGTTTGAGCCCCTGGTCAGTTTGCTCCTTAAGGATTCCTGACTCGCTCCCTTACTCTCCGGCAGTCTTTTGCAGATGGCTATGCGAATACGTTTAGCAATCCCTATACCTGGTTCTATATCTTCAGCTATATTGTGTCGAGCATCTATTGTTATAGCTGGGACGTCATCCGGGACTTTGGTATATTCCAAATCTGGCGGGGCGAGCATCTATTTCTCCGAGAGAAACTCGTCTATCCGCAGCCCTTTTACTACTTTGCCATCGTTGAGAATCTCGTTCTGCGTCTCTTCTGGGCCGTCGAATTACTGGTGCTCTATCACAAGTTGATGATCCCGTACAACATCAAGACCTTTGCCAGCATTCTCGAGATCACGCGGTGAGTTCAACAACAGACAACAGTCGAGTCTTTCTTCTATTCAGAAGACTCTTTACTGTCAAGATTATTTACTCCTCTACAGAAGAGTATATTGTATGGGAGATTTTATTTTAAAATTCCACAAGTAAGTGTATCGCAAATACTTATAAATTTATAAAAATTCCCAAGCACGAAACATTTTTAATTTCTTTATTTTTTTGTTAAGTTAAACTATAGTTTTTGAATCTTACAAAAAAAAAAAAAAAAAAATGTAAATTATAAAATATAAAATTCATATTTTTATCAACAGAAACAAAAAACATTTTTATTCAAATTTTGTTCCTAAGTAAATTTAATGCTTTTTTTATGTTCAAAATAAAAATTACGAAATTTGTATTTATCAATATTTATACCCTGCCTCCATCAAAGCGGGTATAAACATTTTTTCATATTATGAAAAAAAGCAGGGAAAGTTATCATTATGAGTAATATTACAAAAATTACATTATTTAAAGATTTTTAAGGATTTTCTACAATGATAATAATTAATTTTGAGCGAATAAATAAAACTCACAAAAATCACTATTTATCAGGTGTGCCACAGAAATCTCTTCCACTTCAATTTGACTTAAATTTGTATGAAATTTATGTCAAATTCAAGCGAAAGCGATTCCTGTGGCACCCCTGTATGATTTTTATTTTTCCATTTAAAATACTAGCCCGTACGCCCTTTTTTTTTACTTTAACAGCTATTTAAGTCAAGTTTTCACAGTAAAAAAGATATTTTTGGAAAGGTCTTTTAAATTCCGTTTGAATGATGCCAAATTTTCGTTAACCCATAAAGTACCCATAGAAATTTTGAATGTTAAAAAAAAGTAATTTTTTCAACTTTTTTCCTCGATTTTTTACAAAAAATATTTTGATGCAGAAAAATTCTTAAAACAATTCTAAGAGTGACTGCAAAAAAAAATTTTAAAAATCTCTTCGCTAGTATTTTTTGATGGATCCCCTGAATTTCTTTTAATGGGATATTGCAAAATATTGGGAGAAAGTTCTACACAAGAGCCATGATTTAAAAGTCAGCTTTATTTTGAGCGAAAAAAAAATCATTATTCATGATAATTTGTGAGTTTTATTCTTGTCACTCAAATTTAAACATTATCATTATTTTACTGTATATGTATTCTAGTCACTGATTTTTTGAAGTTATACAATTTCAATAATCATTTTTTGCGGTCCCTGATTTATAGCCTGTTACCATTTAAAACGGGTATAACATTTTTCAATATTTTGAAATTCCAAAAAAAAGTTATTGTAATAGTTTTATAATAATGTTACAAAAAAAAGTTAATTTTTTTTTTAATTTTACTGTATTTTTCATTCAGTTCACAAATATGCAGAACTTATGCATTACTGATAAAAAAAAAATTATTTTTTTCCCCAAGTAGTTGAATAATATTTTCTATTTCCACTACTTAAAATGTTAAATATATATATTTAGGAACATTTTTTCAATGTTCAGTTAGGATCTTAGAAATCTAATTAATAATTAGTTTAATATAAAAAGTATACCAATTAATACAAAATAAAAAAGTGACACTCAGTTAATTGATAAAATGTTAAATATTATTTTTATGTGTCTTGATAAAAGAAAATATATATATATTTTATAAAAAAAGAATGTAATCAACAATTTGAAAAAATAGTTTAAGAATTAATGTTAAATTTAAAAGTGACGCTCAGCTTAATGATAAAATTAAAATAAATTACACACATTTTGTGGGAGCTTAAAGTAAAATTCCCATATGATTCTTGAAAGTATTTTGAATAAGATCTTTAAACAAACAGTTTTTTGTGCGGGAGTAAATTGTTGAAAGTATCTTTGTATCTTAATACAAACTTAAACTTGATCTGCAGTCGCTTCATCTGGAACTATATTCGGCTGGAGAACGAGCATCTGAATAACTGTGGACATTTCCGGGCCACGCGCGACATTCACCTGGCTGCGCTGAATCCGAAGCAGGAGCGAATGCTGGAGAGCATGATGATCGATCCGACGACAGATGGCGCCACCACGGGCCGAACTAAAACCGATGAACGTCAGCGATTGGGCAAGGAATACTTTTAGCAAATGTAGAACAGGAACAAGAAGGAGAACAAGAAGGAGAACAAGAAGAGGAAGAAGAAGAAATTGCCACGTGTTTCACTCACCATTTTTAATTCTTGGTGCAGCTGCCGTTTTTCAAGTTTATCTGAAATTGCATTCAGTTGTTCGCCGTTAACGTGAATGTTAATGGCCCTCCGTCATCGTCGTCGTTGTCATTTAAGCCGCTTCTTTAATTAATTCATTTGTGCAGAAAGAAATAAAGAAAAATAGTAATAAAAAATAAATAAGAGACGGGGAAACTCGATGCGATGCGATGCGATTCGATGCGATGCGATTCGAAGTAAGCTGCGACACGCGCCAAACCGGTTGAGCGGCAGCTGCACCCAATTTGCAGCCTGGCCAAGACTCCTTCTGCCTCTCCCTTTCCCTAGCCCCTGCCCTCTCCTGCTCCTCTTCCAGCTCTCCTTCTCACCATCTCTTCTCGAGGCAACACAACTCTATTCGCATAACAATTGTCATTGCGAGCTCGAAACCAACACACAGATT
>JBAMBK010000888.1:0-36636 GCA_037043435.1 Drosophila suboccidentalis | reverse complement strand
ACAGTGGTTCCTCCCATAGGCCAAAAATAAAAAAGTCCAAGTTAAAATTTGGACTTTAAATGTGTCAACACTGTTTAAGAGTTGATCTAGCTATTAAACTGTATTCTTGTTTTTGTTTTGCTCTAGCTGTCCTCTTCAAGAATAGCATCAAAAGAGACAACATAAATTATTTTGGTATTGCAGCGTGAGCAACTTGCAAGTAGAGTTGTCAATAAAAAAATTAAGAACCCATTAAAAACAAAGTTATTGTGCAATGGAAGGGTTTAATTTTATAAATAAAGGTATTATCTATATTTATACAACAAAAAGTATATGCTGTGTTTTGTGTAAATCGGTATTGTCTTAAGTACGTTATTTTAGACGTTCTGTGTTTGTCTTTTCTGTGTTTCGTTAGAGCTTTCGTTATGAAGCAAAAGTCAGCAATCAAAAAATCTTTTTGTATATTATGAATTAACATTTGAAGATTATGTGATGTTGATTTCAAGTGCCAATAGGCGCCAGGGCTCTTGCTATATACAAAAAGGTAAATCTATATTTTCGATCAATCCTTCCTATGACAGCTATATGCTATAGTAGTCCGATGTCAACCAAACTTGATCAGGATGTATGGGACCATCACATATGCATATTCTGTCAGTTTGGTTCATACATCTCAAACAACAAAAAAGTTTTTCATACTAAGACCTGTTCATACTAAGACTTGATTTTCGTTCAGATCTTTCCTATGGCAGCTTTAAGATATAGTTGTCCGAATTTAACCAAATTTAGTCAGGATGTATGGGACCATCCCATATGCATATTCTGTTGGTTTGGTTCAGATGTCTCAAACAACAAAAAAGTTTTTCATACAAACACCTGATTTCAGACCGATAGTTCATATGACAGCTATATGATATGGTGGTCCGATCCGGCTGATTTTTATACATAATCTTACTATAAATTTATAAGAATTTTGTTTTAAGTTTCAAGCCTCTACCTTAACTAGAAGTATTTTTGGCCGCCTTCCCCATACAACAGGAACCAGTGTGCATTGGAGTCTTGCTCGAATGCGCTTGAAATATTAAACATATTTACTATCATGTTAAAATGTGCAACTATTATGGCTAATATGCTTGACCAGGCCATAACGAGCAAAAATTGAGTTCGTTGGCTTTCAGTTCATCAATTGGTAGAACTGAGAGAGTGAGTGGGAATACATTTGGTTCTTTTAAAACTTGTTGTTATTGTTATTGTTCTTTGAAAAACATGAATTCAATTAAAAGTCAGCATATTTGAGAACATATACAACATAATATTAAATCAACTTCTTATGTCATATTTGGTAAAATATAAAAATATTGTCAAAATGAACAAAAATGTTGACGTGTAAAGTTGCTGGTACTTTGCCCAAACTGATCCTATTTCTAAACAGAATGCCATTTTGACATTAGCCTCTTAATTTATTCTGCTAACAAATTAAATAAATTTCGTTTCAATAATTTTTTATTCCAACTTACTGATATATGAATTTCAAGCTTTAACATTTAATCAACTTTTTATATCATAATTAGTAGAAAGCATCATTTAAAATTTGATTCTGAGAAGTTTCATTATTAAAACTTTTCCAAAACACTTTTTTTTCTGCATTTATTTTTCATTTTGTTGATATAATTTTTTCCGTCAAGATATAAATATAAAATATAATAAATATAATAATATAATATAAATATCTACATGTTCTGTTTCCTTACACAACTTAAATTTGATATGGTTATACAAGATGGTGAAATTGAGGCCTAAATGCAAGACTCTGTAAAGACCAAGAGAATATTTGGACAGCAGGGCACCCGAAACAATGAAAGAGCACAAAGCGAAAGCTAAGCGAAGCGAACGTGAGCGAGTGCCAAACGAAAGACTTAAGACACGAACTTGCGCCGTTGCTGCAATTGGACTTGGACTGGGAGCTGAGCTGAGCTGAGTGCCGAAAGCTGGGCAACTGGGAGCTGAACAGAAGAAGAAGCAGAAGAAGAAGAAGAAGTAGAATGAGCCAAAGCAAAAGGCAAATCAAGTTTTGTGACAGCAATGACGTCGACGTCGACGTCAGCAGCGGACGCGACAGCGCTTGAAAAAGAAAGTGCAAGTGGACGCGGATGCTTAAGTATTCCAGCAGTGTATCAGCGTGATTGTGTGTGAGTGATTGTGTGTGTGTGTGTGTGTGAGTTTGTGTGTGTGTTTTCTTATTCTTCTTACTGTTAGCGTTTGGTTTTGGTGTCTGAGTCGAGACCAAAGCCAAGTTCGAGAGCGCGTTGGCGATGACGATGACGACGGCGATGACGACGACGACGACGGCGATAGTGATGGTGACTGCGACGCAGCGACGCCGGCAGCGACGTTGACCTACTTCCACGCTCTTACAATCAGAATGTTTCATGTTTCGATTTTATTATTTTATTTTCTGTAGTGTTCGTTTCGTGTATCTTTTCGATTTGCTGGCCCACAGTCTTGGATCTGCTTGTGTGTGTTTGTGTGTGTGTGTGTGAGTGAATGTCTATGTGTTGGTGTGAATTTACTTTTTCTTTTCTTGCGTTTCGGCTGCTCTCAATTGTTCATAATGTTTGGTAGGCCTATGAAAGATACGCGCATCTACACGAGAACAATTTCATCGACATGACTTTCCAAAATTGTTTTTGTACCTACACAAATATGTACATATGCAATTGATTTGAATGTACAATTTCGCTGGAGAGCGTCATATCTATTGTTAATTACTTTCGAATATTATATTCTTAATACTGAATCTTTCTTCTCTCTTCTTTATGTCTTATTTATAAAGCTGAGAGTATTTTTACTCTTAAATGTCAATTTTTATATTTTTCAACAATTAATTAAAATTCATTCCTTTTTCTTTCTAATTATCTATCTTTTAGAATTTTTTAAACTTTTAATATTAAATTTTTATTAAATATTTAAATATTTTTTAACAATTAAATTTAATTCTTTTGATCAAAGCCTTAAATGCAACATGTCTATTCGTTTACCTTATAGATTGGCGAATTTTTGTCCCACTGTGCAGCGTTTAACTTTGTTGCCGTTGCTGCTGTTGCTGTTGCATGACATAAACTTTCGATTGTCTGGCGTGGTTCGTCACATAACTGTGACTCCGTCACATTCACATTCACATCTTTGTGGTTCTTTTCTCGATCTCTTCGTTATTTTTGGTTAGCTTCTGCGGCAATTTGGGCCATGGTTTAAAATGGGTAATTGGGTCAGGTCTCGACGGGAAAAGCTTTCAAATTCATTTCACTTAAAATTCTTTGGGCTTAATGTTTCCTCACTTGCGAGTTTTTTTAGTCATTCTCTGATTCTCCTCTCAATCTTTTCAGCTCTTGCACTTGGACTCGTGGGCCGTTCTTTACGAGTCTTCACGAAATCTGAAATCCGAAAACTGAAATCTCATTTCATTGAATTTACAACTTTCATGGCTTATTTCTTACATTTGTCAGACGCCGCGTTTTGGTGTTGGTTTAATGCGCTTGCCATTGTTTTGGTTATGGTGTCTCTTTTTGGAACTTTTTTTTTGTATTTTTGGTTCTTATTTATTTCTTTTTCCTCTTTCTTCATTTTTCTTTCTTTCTTTGCTTTGCTTTGCTGGTTAATAATATTATGTTAATTATTAAAAAGTGAAAATGCTTTTATACTTGCGTTGGACACTCTCGAATTTCAGCCAAAAGTCTTGTGATGTGTCACCTTCTCTTGGTTCTTTTTCAGTCTTTAAATGATGAAACGATGCTAATTAACCAACTTTTCAATTGAAACAGTTTTCATGTGGAAGAACTCAACCTTTTTAATTAATTAATGTGAGCTGAAGGAAGTCGATGAATACTTTTCAAAACTTAAAAAGAAATGAATAAAATAATGTATTAGATTAATAAATATTAAAAAGAAGTATTTCAACCAAAAGTGCAAACCCATTCAATTTTAGAGAATTATGTACTTTTAAATTTTAAAAATTTATTTAACAAAAATCTCCTTAACTTAATTAAGATTTTGTATATTTGTATATTTGTCACTTTCTAAAGAATGCAATGATTTTTCAATAATATCTCGCAGTTTAAAAATTAAGCTTTAATAAAGTAACACAAAGTGAAATATAAAAAAGTGTGAAATTGATGCAATTATTTTAATGCGAACCGAATAAATCGATTTGAATGTAATTCTTGGCTTGGTCTAAGAAGAAGACTTACGCTACGAGCGTGAACTGAGTGTACTCGGCGAGTGTGGTGAGTGTATTTAACATACAACTTTCACCCAAAAGCAGTAAGAGCGTAAGAGTAACGGCATCGGTACGAGTATTACCATCAATCGGACCAACGGATGCCGCTGACCATCATCGAAATCATCATCAGCCAGTGCAACATCATCATCATCATCAACAGCAGATTATCAAGTACTTTACTTATGTATAGTATGTGAACTCACCTGCAACAAGTCCATGTGCATAGAATTGTAATTGTGATTTGTTTTTGTAATTTGTAATTGTGTAAAGTTTGAAACTCTTTCAAATGCTTTGCTCGTACGCGATTGAAATTCTCCAGCGATTTCACAATGCTTGGGAAAAATCTCAAAAGAAAGAAAAAGCTGGCTGTAAAATGAAAGAAAAGAGGCCTATCAACTGTTGTTGCTCTTACCAACTACTGTGTGAGCAGCGGGTTGATTCAATTGAAGCGATAGAGTGAGAGAGATTAAGAGAAAAAGAGAGGGAGAGGAAACAGCAGACGGCTTCTACATTAGAAAGTTTTCTACAACAACTACAATGCGAGCCGAGCAAACGACAAAAGAAGCAACTGTAAGTGCAGAGCCAACAAAAAGAGCCTAAACATTGAGATACTTTAAACAGAGTCTGTGTCTCGAACTGAGGCTGAGACTGAGACTGGAAAATGTTGGGAACTCGATCTTGAAACGCTAGCTGAGCAGCCTGCAGTCAAAGACTTGGCCAAATGCAACTGCAATACACTCCGAAGATGCAAAGATACAACGATTTATTTAATTAATTTACGTCAACTAAAGCAGTTGAAAAGAAAATAATTAAGTAATGAAAATAAGACTTTGAAAAAGTTGAAATTAACACTTTTAGTAATATAAATATACCATTTAAATATAAAAAATTTAAACTTTCATTTGAACAAAAAAATATTTAAAAACAAATTTAATTTTCAAAAAAAAAATAAGGCTTCAAATCACTCTTTTAAAAAATTAAATATATTCTAAAATCTATAATTACCTAGACAATATTATAAGATTTATAAAATTGAGAAAAGTATACAAATTAATATTTAAATAATATTATATATGTATGTATGATCAAGCGTAGATATTTGCTGTGAGATCTAGGCACTAAGTTTTAATCACAAGGCAATTAAATTATAATTAAGAATCCATTGGGAATTTCACTCTTCTTCGGTGCGTAATTAGCCGTGAGCTTTGCTTTATGCAAATAAAAGTAAAACCGAAGCCACAATGCCAACAAGAAAGTAAATTACTTGTGCAGAAGTTACAGCGAAACAAAAGCCCACAGACAAAAAAAAGATATATAGTATATACAATATGCATACAAAAGCAAAAAGTTTAAATTATATAATTAAAAAAAAATCTTGACGAAAATAGACGAAAGTTGTAATTTGCAGCCAGGCAGCGGCAACGTAAAAAAGATGAAACAGCAACAGCGATAGAGATAGAAAAAGAAAAAGAAATAAAAAATTAAAAAAGAAAAAAGAAAGATAAGAAGAGAAAAGAAATGAAATGAAACGAAACGAAACGAACAAAAAGCAAAGCATGCTTAGAAGGCAAGCGACGACAAAGAAAGTTAAAGTTGTAAAAGTCCATTTGAAACGTGGTGGAAACGAAACGGCCATAAACTGTAAATAATTAAGCACTGTCAGACTGTGTGTGTGTGTGTGTGTGTGTGTGTCTCCCAAGGCGAAAGCACATGGCAAAGCCAAACTGCAAACCAAAACAAAAGACTTCAACGAAGAACCAAACTTCCAACGCAGAGCGCAAAGCTGCCTGCTATGATATGAGAGAGAGAGTGTCAATGTGTGAGTGTGAGCGTGTGGGAGAGAAAGAGAAAGAAATGGTAATGGTAACAGAACCAAAGCTGCGCTTGTAACTTGCAGAGTGAGTGTACACACTGTGTGTGCGTGTGTGCGTGTGTGTGTGTGTGTGTGTTGGTTAAGCGAAAGCTGAAACAAAATGGAATGGCATGAAATTTCTTAGCGATCTTTGAGGATAAGCGCTGGTTTCACTGCGCGCTGCCGCACAGACGTCTACAGTGGTTCGAGGCAGACGTTACGTTCAAACGGTCGGCGCACCAGAATCGCCATCACCACCTACAGTAAAGACTCAATAACAGCGAAGATCACTATTAACTTCTAACTGTTAGAAAGTCAATAGTGAATATGGATTATAACTTCATCGCTGCTTCAACAAAGTGTGTTTTAAAAGTGCATTCGAATTGAGACTTGGCCAATTCTAGAAATATAAATAATATTATTATTATTATCATAAAGATGCTGTGCAATTTGTATGCTAACAAAATGTTGACTCCTCTTGACTTTAATGCGCCTGGAATTTAATTTTCACTCAACTCAACACAACTACAACAAAATCAACATCAACTCTACTTAATACTATAAAAAGAGTTTCCAAAAAAAAAATTAAAGTCGCTTTAAACTGTTTTGTGTTCTCCGCATATCAAGCGACAAGCAAAAAGTGAAAGTGTTTTTGAAACGGTGTGAGCTTTTGGGTTTCTTGGTTGCGGCTTTTGGGGACTCAGTGTGCGTGAGTGCCTCTTGAATTCCAAAATATCTTAACATGGAAACCAGGCAAACAAGCAAATAAGCAGCCCGTAATCAAAGAGAAACTATCAAATCAACTTAAAACAATTTAACAAGGCACCAAACAATTTGGTGTGTGCTTGTTCATTACCATTGGATTACAATAAAAAACAAAACAAAAAAAAACAACAACAAGCGAGGATATATAATTTCAAAAGGACACATTACAATTGGATATGGCTGTCAACGAGATTATGGCACCCACAGTCAATGCCAACTGTCAATACTCGACCAGATATTGCTGTAAGTGTGTTTAGATTTCTTAAAAACATAACATGGCATCTTAAGGGTCGTATACTTGATATGCCTTTATTCAATTAACTTGAACTCATAGTTAAGAAAAATAAAGTGATATAAAATGTAGAAAGTAGAAATTGTACTCTCTGGTCTGTCTTCAGCATCGTCTTGAGCTGCATTCACCCAAAAGCCGTCAGCGAGAGACAACGTTGTTGCCCCTCTTGAGCATCGCCATCAACTGCGCCAAGCTGCGTTCGTTTCTTCTGCTTCTACTTGCTACTCTCTTTCTCTCTCTTTCTATATATCTCGCTCGCTCTTTCGCTCTGCAAGCTTTGGCAGCTCGTTTGCTGGCTTCTGCCGTTGCTACGACTCGAATATTAATAGGTGAAAGTTGTTGCTTGATTTTTTTTCTTTCATTTCATTTCATTTCTTTTTTTTTCTTGTGTCTTTTCATTTTCTTTTTCTTTTTATTTATATTTGTGCTGCTGCCTCTGTCGCTGCCAGTGCTGCTAGAATTTTTAAGTAGCTCATTTTATCAAAAAAATAGCTAGAAATAGCTTAAAATATCAAAAGTCAGTTTTCCAATATAGTTTAAGTTCAATTTTTATAGTTTAAAATAGGAATTGATGACTTAATAATAAGGATCTTAATAACTTAAAGATCTTAAATTTAGCAATCTGAATAGTAGTCAAATTTGTTTTAAAAACAGCCCGAGTTTTTCCTCATAGAATAAATGCAATATTTTTTAGACTTTAATCATAAATACATAAATTTTTATACTTAACTTTATATTTTGTATTTAAATTTATGATTTTTTTTACTTGCTCCAGCTTTTATTTTTGAAATTATTATACAAAATAAATAGTCTAGCTTTAAAACGGCTAAAATGTCAACACTGTTCGCTGCGGCAAACCCTTGTACAATTTATGTTTCCTTTCTTTTTTCTCTTGTAAGCAAACTTGTTTTATTGGCCCAATCTTGTCTTAGTCCTGACCTATTTTTGAGTAAAGTCCAAGGTAGATTCTCGCTTTACAAATACAAGTGTATACAATACACAAATAAATAAATAATAAATTATAAATATTGTGGCCTGACTTTGTCGCTTTGGCATTTCCATTTCCATTATAATTAAGCGCTTACATAATCAAGTTTTGTTTACAAATTGTTGCTTCGCTTTTTTTCGAGTTCAATGTCCCAACTTGTTGCTGGCTTGTCTTGTCTACAAAGCTCACAGCTTGATTGCAACAGCTCCTGGGCGACGAACAACGACGCGACGCGACGCGTGTGGATCTCTCTGGAATGCACGGCGTATGCGCAATATTCGTACCGTTGTATCGATTTCTGGTTTCGATTTGGCTTTCGATTTTTGTGTTTTCGATATTCGATTTCTATGCATTGATATTTAGTTTTATAAATATTATTATTATTATTGCTGCCACTTTTTGCACGCGCAATTATTTAGAATGACTCATCGGGTTTTCTGTTGGCCAAGTTATAATTGTATTGCCAAAAAAAAATGTCTGTGTGTGTGTGTGTGTGTGTGTGTATCACGCGTTTTGCTATTTTGTGAAGTGCATAACAAGAAAATAGTTTAAATGTTGGCGTCGATTCGAGCTGATTCGAGTGGAGGTTGCTCAATAATACCGTTTGCTTGATAAACCGCTACAAATTACATATAAACATACAAACATACACACATACATACATACGAAAAAACATACATCAATATACATATAGTTATATATATTTTTAGTGCTGTTTTGTTGTTGTCGTTTCTGTTTTCTGTTTTCTATTTTCGTTTTGAATGCGATTATGCAACCTGCGCTTGAGCTTCGCTTGTTTCTTGTTTCTTGTCGCTTTTGTCGTTTGTCGTTTGCCTCGAAATGTTGGCCAAGTAACGCTTCGTTGTCGCATCTAATGAAAGCCCTGTCATTAAGCACCCAAAAGAGAAATTTCAGCCCCCCACTCAGCAATCGCAAAAGAATTGCAGTTAAGGCTTCTGCTTTTTATCTTTTACATTTAAAATAAAATTGGTATTACTAAATTAGATTTTAAATTAGCAATTGTGCAAGTAAAATTTAGATTCATTAGTAAGCTAAGAAAATTCAAAATTGTTGCATCTAAGTTTTGCTCGTAACTACGATAATCCCTCAAACTTGCGTGAGTTTCACATATTTTCTATGGAAACTCTTTCGCTTCCTACTCGAAAACTTAAATAGAGCTTATGCATTATGCAATGGTTGTTAATTCTCATCAAATGAGGTAAAAGACGTCTAAAGTATTTTATGTAACAAACACAAATGTTTACAGTTGGAAACTGTTTGAAATAGATGTACATTTTTCAAAATTTTATTCTTTTTTAACGTCAACTATAAGTAGTTGAATATGAATCATTTAAAATGAGGTAAGGAACTAAATTTTAAATTAATATATGTAATTATAATATAAAAAAATTTATATAAGCAGTCTTTCATTTAAAATGATATATAAAATATACAACTTTATACTGAAAGGATTTTTAAAAACTTTGTAAAGTCGGGTGAAGCTGTAATTACTTTAAAACGAAAGAGAGAATCTCATCAGTGTAATAGCCAACTAATGACCAGACCTGATACAATACAATAAGCCTTTTGTATCTCACAGATACATTTTGGCAGCTCACAAAAGAAAATGTGTTTAATTTTATTCCATTCAGCCATCCATCCATCCATCCATCTATCTATCTTTCTATGAGTTTGTTGTACTCACATTTCGTTCGCCTTTCTTTGCCATATATATGTATATGTATATTTTTAAGTGGCGGACTACCACAACAGTGGCTCGCCTGCTGAGCCACAGTTTGAGGCACCATTTGGTGGTTGTTGGTTTTTTTGCCCGCATCGTTGGGTACTCGTACTTTGTCTGTCTTGTCGACTTGTTCGCTCGACTTGCTTACTTATTAGAACTTTCACTTTAGGTTCACCTCAATTTCGGCGCCTCGTCCTCCCTCTCCACCTCTTCTCTTTCTCCCTTATCTGTCGCACCTTTAGTTCAGCAGTTGAATAATAGTCACATCGATTTAACGTTAGACCGTCTAAGAAGTCACTTTTAATGAAAACCAATATTTTTAGCTACGATTTCAAAACAATTATTTTGAGTTTAAAAGCCTGACAGGCAAGTGGGTAATTGCGCTGCAAAAAGAAGAAAAATATGATTTTGGCTTTCATTTGGCGAAGGTTAAGTCTTTTTTATGTAAGATGCCACAATTTGATTTGAATTTGTTTTTTTCATACTTTTTGTTTGTTTCAAAGGTAATCTTGAAAGCACATAACATACATACAAACATTTTTTTGATTATATCTACAATATCTTTAATGAATGATTTGATTTTTAATTTTTTTTCTTTTATTTTGTTTCTGTTTTGCAATTTTGCGAGACGCGCCAAAGTCATTTGAACTTTTGTCTGTATCTGTATCTACACGATCGCATCTATGGCACGTAACTAAGTGCGTGAGTGTGTGTGAGAGTGTGTGTGAGTGTGTGAGAGTGAATATGTGTGTGTGTGCTTGTGGCTCTTACCGCTATTTACATTAACATTAGAGCTTTACTTATGCTTTGTAGTTGTTGTTGTTGTTGTTGCTGTTTCTGTTGCTGCTTCTGACAGCGCAAAGTGAAAGTTGTATGTTGTGTGAGTGTGTGTGCGTGTGTATATATATGTGTGTGTGTGTGTGCTAAGCCGAGCTAAACTCAAGCGTTATGCGAACACACAGAAATTGTGAGTATATAAAAATTAAGATTTATTTATTATATATTTACTTAACCCATCGATAAGAATTTCAAAAACAAAAAAAAAGGAATGAAAAAGTATTTTTCACTATCTAAATAAATAAGTTAAATAAACATACTTTCTAATACTGAACTTAAAATTAAATTTAAACATAAAAATTTATTGAATTTTGCTAATTTATTTTTAATTGAAACATTTTAACCTTTTTTATTTTTTTTAATAAAATGAAAAGTACTTTTCAGTTCTTTTAAAAGTGTGTACAGAAATGTATTTACTTGACAATCGATAAGAGTTTTATATAGCAAAGAAGTATTTTCTATCAATAAATAAAATATTAATTTTATTATTCTATGTTATATATTATTTAAATATAAATCAACATTTCTATTGAAAATAGCTATAAATTCATTATTTAAAATGGAGAAATTAGTTTTTAAAGTTTAAGTAAATTGATTTAAGAATTATAATTACAGAAATTTAAACATTTTCCATTCGCTTTCATTGACAAGCGACCATAAATCCAAACAGCAATTAGAAAATGCAAATATTAAGCGATAGACAAAATAAACAAATGCACTTACGCGATGCAGCAGAAGTTGCTCATACGCCGCGTTGCACTTTCGAAAAAAGCGTTGGCTGAAGAGCGGAAAGCAGAGAAAGAAAGAAGGAAAATCTTTGTTAAAGTTCATAAACCTTCTGGCAGACAAAAGCGACTAACGAGATGCCAACAATAACAAAACAACAATAACAACAATAACAACTTTGCAGCAACTGCAACTGCAACAAGCAGGTTTCGACTTCTACAGCAACAGCAACTGCAACTGCAATATGAAAAGCCAAAGATTTCCCAAAAGCAACAGCAACAACAACAACAAGAGTAGAGAAATTTAGTAAAGTGAGCGCATAAATCACTTGTATATCAAAAATATAATATAAATATATATGGATTTCCTAAATTACTTCTGACAATAATATATACAATCACGTTGAATGCCTCAACGATAATGATGATCATGATCATGATCATGACGTTGATTATGATCATGATGCTGTTATTCATGTCTGTTTATAAGTAGTACGGAATTTCCACAGTCGGTTAGCGTACATTCAACTTGGGCGAATGAAAATTGCCAGAAAGAGAAAAGTCACTTGCCACAGGCCAATGTGAAAAACGTGGAAAATGCTGCTCGCTTTTCTCTCTCCCTCTCTCCCTCTCTCCCTCTAAAGTTTTAGATAATTAGCAACTTTTGACTTTTCTCTCTGTCTTTGCCTTTCTTCTAGTTTGATTTTTTATTTTGACTGTAAAAATGAAAATGAAATCTAGTTAAAGATTCGCCTGACGCTTTGGATTATGGCAAACACACATTTCAGCATCATTGGGGAGAAAGTAAAACCCGAGCTGAGAATTAAATGCCAGGCCTAGAGGCCTGGTCGATGACTTACCACGCGGTAAGCGAGCCAACGGGTCGTATGCGCATTGTCAGTAACTGAGACCGAGACTGAGACTCTGTTTTTGACTCTGTCTCTGGCTGAAGAGAAAACTCTCAGAAATGCAACTCAAGTAGAAAACTGACTGCAGACTCAGATAGCTGCAAGTCGTTGTTGTTGTCGTTGCCGTTGCCGTTGGAAAGCCGCATCAAAGTCTCGTATTTCAGTGGAGTCTGGTTTTCTGTTACCATTGCAGTTGTTGTTGTTGTTGTTGTTGCTACTCTCGTTGTTGTTGTTTTTGTTATTGCAGTCACTGCACAAAACGCATTCGAATTCTTGAATTCGCCTTGGCATTGCTTTTGCCAATCGAAACAAGAGTTTCACATTGCATTCAGGGCCAGCTTCATCTGTGTGGAGATTGTTGAGCACAAAATACTCTCGAGCTGATAATAAGTATATAAATCATTTAAAAGTAGGCCAAAGTTTAAGTTCAAAAACTTGATAATATAAGTAAATGCTATGTTCAAAGTAATGAAAGTTTCAAAACGATTTCTTGACTTGAGAAAATTCCAAAAGAGATTCACGATCGAAGAAAAATCAAATAGAATTTTAACTACAGAGTTGGTTATCCATTTATATTCATATGTATATATTGCATGAACAAAATATTTTTATAATTTTAAGAACTAAAATATCTTCATGTCTTATTATCCAACAATCTTCATGTAGATTTATGAAAATTATAAAAGTTATTGCTGGTCTTCAAACTAAGTTAGATAAATCATCAAATAATAATAATCAAATAAAAAGAAAATAAATAAATAAATATAATATATAGATCAATAGAAAGGGAGTTTAATAGAGAGAAAGGGACACAGGAACAAAGGTAGAAATTGTGAAATACGTAGATAGATGGATACAAACAGATACTGATTAAAAGATAGATAAATGCTTAGGCAGATAGTTCACGATATATGTAGAAAGATCGTTCGCAAGATTGATTTAATCTTATAAAGAGCGAGTAAGTTAGATCCCTAAATAGATAATATTCCAATCTAAGGAAGAAAGATAGTTTCAATAAAAAATATAGATAGAGATTAAGTTAATCGTGCCTAATCCAATTCTTATTCACTTTCATCTGCGATTATTGAGAGTAGGGCACGTCAAATGCTTCATTGGATGCGAACTGTCTATTTCATCAAATTCACAAAATCCTGACCCAATTACAAATTCTCACGCGAAGAACAGATTGAAAAAGAATCAAAGAATGACAAAAAGAAAACTGTGAAAAAGCGAAACGTCACGGTTAACAATTTCGCCTGCATTTGATCAAATACGACTAAACAAATAAACAGACCAGAGGGGAAGAATTAGAAGTGCGGCAAGAGAGAAGAAGCTAAAGAAATAAGCGTGACTGACAGCAAAAAAAATAAACAAAGGGGCAATAACTAAAAGGAAGCAACACAAACTATTGGCCACGCTTCAAGCCAAGATCTGAAAAGACAAGATGAGAAAAGAAAATGTTGAAGATTCTCCCAAAAAAGAAAAAGAAATGCAAATGCTTTCTTCATGGGGGCCGATGAGTGTGCAGTTCCTAAAGCCTAGAACCGGTTATCTAGACATGAAAGTGCTCCAAACGGAAGTGTGCGAGAGTAAGACAGAGAGAGAGAGAGAGAGAGAGCAAACAGAAGATGACGTAGAGAAAGAGAGAGAGCGGAAGGGAGGGAGGCAGATAAAGAACCAACAGCAACAACAAAGACGCGTCTTTGGTCAAATATAGGTCAAAAGAGAAACTAACGGTACACGTTGTTGCTGCTGCTAAGACAACATTTCGATTTGTCTGCATAAAGACAGAGACAGAAAGAGATAGAGCGAGAGCGAGAAAAAGAAAGAGAAGCTGCTGATGATTTGGGTTACATAAAAGGGCGCGAGCGAAAAGTAGAAACCAGAAGACAACTCTACGCATGCGTATGTGTATGCGTGAGAGACACACACACACACACACACACATGCACACACACACACACACACACACACACACACACACACATGCACACACACACAGTGTAGCGAACAAAACTTGTTGCAAAGAAAGTGAAACTCTTTTTTCTTTCTTCGTTCCCGCAGGCAACAATTTGAGCCACTTCTTCAAGTTGCTCCCGCCCCCTCTTTGTCCACCATCTCTCCCCCCTTCCCCTCTTCTGAGCTGTGCTTTATTGATTGTGTCTGTGTCTGTGAATCTTTGGCGAATGGGAAACGTGGAAACCTGAGGAAGGTTGAGGTTGTTTTACAAGCGGTTGTCATTGTTGTTATTGTCACTATTGTTGTTGTTGTGGCATTGCGAATTTTGTTGTTTATCATTTAGCTATCTACAAATATATATATATTTTTATTAAGTGTAGTTTTTGGGGTTGGGCTAGGTTATAGCTTTGTGCAAATAAATTCCATTAAAGCCAGATTGATATCGGAGACGGCCTTGCCCTGTCATGTTATAGATACCATATCTTTTGGGCAATACGACACGGTAAATCAAGCATATTTTGAATATTTTTGTAAGAATTACAAAGACAAAGACTACAAAAATAAGAATAAAATGTTTAAATAATCTACTTAAATTTAAATATTTGAAAAACAAGGAGATTAAAACTGTTAAAAATATTTTTCTTAAACTAGACTAAATTATAAAGTAGCTTAAACTAGATTGTAGTAAATATATTTTTTATATAAATAACATTTATTTAATTCTTTTTATTTACATTTTCCTTAAATGTTTGCCAGTATTTAATTTCAATTTTAAATATTTCGTGTTTTATTTCAATATTCTTATAGGGAATCATATTGTACTCAATTGACCCAAAAACTATCTAAAGTTATAATAACTCCATTTTGGATTTATACAAATAATCGAAATCAAGTTTAGAAAGTAATATATTTCGTGGGCCCAGCTAGAATGCAGTCGGGTCTCAGCTACAGCCAGTCTCGGCTTTTAGCCAGTCTCCTTTGTCAGCTTTTAGATCCGGCTTGAACTGCAAGTCGAATCGAGTGGCGAGTTGCGTTATTTTCTCTCGAGTTGGTATAAAATAAACGGGCTAAAAAGTGAACGAAGTAGCAGGCGCACAGCTTTAACTGCTTCTTTTTCTTGGCCTGGCTCAAACAAGAAAGCAAGAAAAAAAGAGAGGGGGAAAAAAGTGAACGAGTAGAAATTACGGTAAATAAATAAATAAAGAAAGAAAGACGGCAAAAGAAATAAGCGAACGAC
This sequence comes from Drosophila suboccidentalis, assembly GCA_037043435.1. NCBI lineage: Eukaryota > Metazoa > Arthropoda > Insecta > Diptera > Drosophilidae > Drosophila > Drosophila suboccidentalis. The sequence goes on along the minus strand of JBAMBK010000888.1, from coordinate 21,074 downwards.
GCGCCGTCATGAGCGAAAGTGAAATCTGCTAATGAATTCTTCAACGTTGAATAGTTTTCAGTCATTATGTGCTGCTGCTGTTGCCCATGGCGTATACTTGATGATATATACACATGCCATAAATATATATATGTGTATTGTGTGTGTGTGTGTGTGTGTGTGTGTGTGTGTGTGTGTGTGTGTGTGTGTGTGTGTGTGTGTGTGCTTGTGTCAGACAAGTTAATAGCAAGATGCGATTGGAGGAGCCTCAAAGCTTAAGCTGATCTTGTGCTTTTGGTTTTGGTATTGGCTTTGGTTTCGGTTTCGATTTTGGTCTCGCTTATGGTCTTAACTTGGTAAAAGTTGCTAGATTCGTTATAGCCATTAACCAGCTAGCAGGCAGCCATCGATTTCGTACCCAATGCAGCAGACGAACATTTCTCGAGATTGCAATGATTAGTTTTTATTTTATTTTTTTATTTTTAGCTTTGTGGAATTGTTTTTTGTGACGGGTTCATTGAAACATTGCAGTTGTTTCAAGTTGTTGTTGTTGTTGCTGGAGGTCTTAAACTTGACTTGAATTGCAGTTGCAGTTGCAATGCACTGGCAAATGTGGCAAGTGGCAAGTGGCAGGTGGAAAGTTGCCGCCAGCTACTCGTTGTCAGATCATTGCCCCCTGCTGTGAGGTAGATCATTTAAATCGAGTGATTAACAATATTTTTTTTAATGCTTGAAACAGCAACAACTATCTAAGCTATTTTTGCAAATATTTTTACCATTCTCCACTTCACTTTTCTCTCCTCTCTTCTCACTCCTCACTCTCTGTCAGCTTTAATTTCGCTGCTCTTAAGCATCTACTTATAACGATCCCTCAACTTACGCAACGCCATCGATTGCATAATTTGTACAATTGTTGAATTTTTATTTACTTTTTTTATTTTTTTGTTACTTTCAGGGGAAGCTGAAAAAGTCAAATCATTGATCAGATTACGGGCCGAGCTCTCGCCACTCTTCACGGGCAAAAGAAATGCCTCGAAATATGCCTGGGCGTAAGTACAATTAAAAACACGATTTCCTATGTCCGATAAGCCTGACAAATAAGACTAAGAATACCAAAAATATACTAATAAATATACTATAAAAAATATTAAAAAAATATCTGGCAGTTTTGTTATTAAGAAATAAAAATTATGAAACCAAACTTTGGATCAATGTTATTAGGAAAAAAATTAAGAAAGTAAAATTAAAAATATCACAAAAATATATCGAAAAAATCTTAAGTATAAACAAATACAGTCGAACTTCTATAACTCGAATTTCTCTCTAACTCGAGCTAAATGAGTAGCAGTAAAAGTAATAAACTATAAGTCGAATATCTCCATAACTCGAACCTTTTCTTTGGATAATGGTGATTCGAGTCAGGAAAGTTCGACCGCATTGTGTTTGAGTGATATTGATATTGACAAAAAAGAATAGAAATTGTAATAATAAATATAGAAATATTTTATTAAAAATCATATAACAAATATTATATTTTGTCACTTCGTCTTTTGCACTTTTCCGCAACTATAAAATATTTTCTTAAGTTTCTAGCATATTCAAATCAGGAGTCATTCACATAAACATAGAATTTCAAAATTAAGTATTTATTGTTATGTACTTTTTTGACAAAAATCACACAATGAAATAAGAATTTGTATTACAGAAAATTAACTGAAAATTATTTTTTTATATTTTGTGCTTTAAATGTTTTTCTATTTCATGTTTAGTTTTATTGCAACCTTATTTTGATTTCATTAGATTTTATGCCTATTATTTTTGAAGAATTTTGTTTCTGAACACTTTCAGGATATTCTATTAACTCTTAACTAATTTATGTATTATTTGTTTATTTTTTAATTTTCGATTGACAGCGTTGTGGAGCGTGAGCTGAATGTGCCGCTGCCGCTGTCGAAGATCATCAAGAAATGGAACAATCTGTTGCAGGAGTACAAGGCCATCAAGATGTCGGAGGAGCCGAAGCGTCGCGAGTGGCCCTTCTTCACATTGATGGATGTGTATTTCAGCGATCAGGTCAACGATCCATCGCTGCGACTCTTCTCCTCGACCAAGACACTGAAGGAGACGCTCGATGACAGTGTGTTCGAGGATGATCCAATAATTGCATCGGCAATTGCAGCGGCCACAAGTGGCGCCTACATGGAAATCGACGAGCTCATCCGGCGGCAAAAGGAACGCGCCGCACTCGCCGCCGAGCGGAAACTGGCGGCGGCAGCAAGTGGAGGAGCTGGCGGGGATTACAAGTACGAACTGACACCGATGCTCGGCAACAACAGCAACAACAACAGCGGCAGCAAGTTCAACAGCAACAGCGACATGGTCAAGTTGTCCAAGAGCGTGGATGATCTGTCCATGCAGCAGTACAAGATTAAGCAGGAGCTGATGCGGCAGCGGGAGCAGGAGCAGCAGGAGAACATGGTCAAGATCAAGCAGCATGCACGCCAGCAACAGCAGCAGGCACAGCAACAGCAGCAGCAGCAACAACAGCAGCAGCAACAGGCACAGCAGCAACATCACCAACAGCAACAGCAACAACGTTTCATGGGACATCAAGCTTCATTGTCGCCACATCCGCATCGATCGCCGCCAGGGCTGCAACATGCATTGCAGCAGCAACAACATCTGCTGCAGCAGCAACAGCAGCATCTGCAGCAGCAACTGCAGCAGCAACAGCAACAGGCACAACAGCAACTGCAGCAGCAACAACAGCAACAGCAACAACAGCAACAGCAGCAACAACAACAACAGCAACATCATCATCAGCTTGCACATCCACATCAAACAGCCACACCGCGTCCCTCGTCGCCGCCAACCACCGCACAACAAATACACATCACAGCCACCCAACATCAGGCAGCCCAGCAGCAACTGCACAACAAGCAGCAGCAGCAACAGCAACAGCAGCAACAACCCTACACCGATCCCAACACCATTGACCAGTACCTGCTCTCGTGGAACAATTTCCATGGCAACATGTGTCGTGGCTTCCATTCCCTCCAGAAGGACGAGAAGATGGTCGATGTGACAATCGCAGCTGGCGGCAAAATATTCAAGGCCCACAAACTGGTACACTGAGAAAAAGAAAAGATCGGTTTCTAATATCTAGAATATTGGTCATCATTATTATTTTTTTATTTTCAAATAAGGCTTTAAGAGTTAAAAATACAAATTCACAATCATATATTCTTTTCTCTTATTTGAATATTTTTTGTATCTTAATGCAAATCAAAGAATATTCGTTTAAAAAAACTTTCTTAAGCCCAATTTACACGGTCGGTTTCCGACCGACACTTTTTGACCGATGGAAAATGTTGCCATTCAACAAGCACCAAAAAATACCAAAAAATGTCATTCTCACATGTAAAGTTTGCTTCGATGACAAACCGACGCTTTAAAATTATGCGTGTTCACACGAGACCGACGATTTATTATCGAAAAGTGTCGGTCGGAAACCGATCGTGTAAATTGGGCTTTAAAAAAAATGTTAATATTAATCAAAAAATCTATATCAAAAGCAAAAGATATTTTTTCCTAACAGTATTTTAAAATATTTCAGTTTTTTACGCATTTTTTTAGAATTTTATAATAATTTTACTAAAAAATTAAAAACAATAGATTTTTTAATTAGTTAACTAACAGCGCTCTCTATCCCCTTTTTTCTCTCTCGTTTTCTCTCTCTTTTTCTCTATCTCTTTTCAATTGCAGGTCTTGTCCGTATGCAGTCCGTATTTCCAGCAGATCTTCCTTGAGAACCCGTCAAGTCATCCCATACTCCTGATGGCCGACGTCGAGGCCAGTCACATGGCAGGACTCCTCGACTTCATGTACAGCGGCCAGGTGAATGTCAAGTACGAGGATCTGCCCGTATTCCTCAAGGTCGCCGAGGCCATGAAGATCAAGGGACTCCACACAGAGGTAATTTTTAGATAATTGATACCTTGGATTTTAAAATACATTTTTTGTATCTAAAGTATCACAAAATCGAAAAAATTGTCGAAGAAAGATGCAATTTTTAATTTTTAAAATAAAAAAAAAATAGATTTAAAATAAAATACCAAAATTAAAAAATGAAGAAAAAAAGTCTCACATTTGATTATTTATTTTATGTGTCTAAAAATAGTTTAATACTAATTTTATTTTTTAAGTTCTTTCTGCGAATTAAACTATGTGAAACTTGTGTTATGAACTCTAATAATTTTTCCTTGTTCCTCTGTATTCCCTGCAGAAAAACCTGGACAGCGATGCCAGCGACATCAGTTCGCCACTGGAAGCCGATGGCACCGAGTGTCGCTATGAGCGTGGCACGCATAGTGTTAACATCACCAGTGGACATGTTGGCTACGGGGCCACAGCTCTGGAGCAATCCTCGCTCAATGGACCCACTCCCCTGTCCCTGGCCAGTCCGGGTGGGGGGCAAGGATATGCTGGTTTTAGGGAGCATATCAAATCGAAGGCAACGCTCGCCGAGAGCTTTATGAAGAATCTCAATCGCAACAACAACAACAACAGCAACAGCACCAACAACAACAACTACAACAGCAACACAAACAACAACAACAACAACACGTTGTCGGATGCGGAGAGCAACAACTCATATGCGATTCTCCAGGCGAATAGCAAAAAAATGCTCGACTCGGCCAGGAAACAACATAAATATTTGGCCAAAAGGAAAATCCTAATGCACTATAACAACAACAACAACAGCAACACGGAGCAACTGGGCAATCCGGAGGCAAAGAGATTAAAGGAAATGGAAAGATATCCGAGTGCCGAGCAACACGATGATGCGCTGAACAACAACAACAACAACAACAGCAGCAGCCACGCCTACAGCCACGCCCACAGCCAGGATATCATGGAACCGATCACAACAATTGTGCCAAGAACTCCGGAGCCGACGCACAACAACAACAGCTTCAAGATACGCCTTGTAGAGAATCATCATCTGACCAACAACAACAGCAAGAACTCCAGCAACAACAGTAACAACAACAACAACAACAACAATAATAATCATGATGATGATGATGAGGAAGCTTTAAATCTGGTCAATGGCGATCGACCACGCCCACAAACGCCCACACCGCCGCCACCCGATATACAATTGATCAAACGGGAAGTGGAACTAGAGGAAACCAACAACAACAACAACAACAGCAACAACAACAACAATGGACTTGATGAGCAACTATCGAAATACGACGACAACAACAACAACAATCACGGCATGGACATGGAAACCGACTCGAACAACAACAACAGCAACAAGGCCAACACCGAAGCCAACAACAACAACAACAACAACAATGGTGTTGGTGTTGAGCTCGCATTGGCGCTGGGCAAACACAAATTGTTGAATGCAATTAATCGCAGTCTGGAAATGGAGCAACAACAACAGCAGCAACATGTTGCTGAAGCAACAGAGCACGGCAACAACAACAACAACAGCAGCAACAGCAACAACAACAGCAATGGGGAACACGACAACGATGACAACAACAACAACAATAATCATAGCCAACATTTGGATTTGAGCACCATTAAAAATATTGCCACAGCCGAAATTCTATGCGGTCTGAAGAGCAAGGTGCTCAAACTGGAGGAAGAGCAACGAGAGCGAGAGCGAGAAAGGGAGCGAGAGAGGGAGAGGGAAGCATGTCGCAGTCTGAGCGAGATAAAAAATGCCGATTGAGGGTGGCAAAATAGAACGAGGGCGGGGTAGGGTTGTTGATCAAATATATCGATGTATCGATAAATATTTTTGGTGGCGATAATATATATATTTTTTAGCGATAGTTTTCGGATGAAAATAATAAAATTCATATTATTATGTGATGATTTTAAACGTCGTTAATATCGTTATCGATTAAAAACAATATCGTAGTGTTATCGATATTGATATTTTTAAAAATATCAGCAACCCCAGAAGCGGGGCCTAAATATACATACACATATATATATTTGAACATATGCATTTGATTAAATCTAAAAACTAGAGAGAGAATACAATAAAATATAGAACAGAGGAGAAAAGAGAGGGAGAGAGAGGGAGTACATATAGCGAATCATCTTTGTATGCTACTTATAGTTATTTATTATATCATTTAATATCGTTAATGTAATTTTAAAGAATGTGGTTCCCCCATTTCATTATTTTTGGTTAGTAGGTAGACCTAGTAATCCCCATCAGATTCCCACAATGATCATAAATTCCACTAGACTCTAAGATTCAGATATACATACATACATATACATATGTATATCAAACTAACAAAAATTATTCAGTAAATGAATGAATTTTAAAATTTAATTTAAGCATTCTGGAAATTGGCCCTGTTGCAATACGTTTTAAGCTCTTATAAACAATTATAATTATTATATTAATTGTTTTATATAATTATATAATTATTAACTAAATATTTGACAAGAACAAGAAGAACAATTTTGGAAAAACTTTTGTATTTTTATTATGATTATAAAATGTATCTCAACACCAATCACGCATACATACACATATACAATACATACATACATATAAAAAAAGCACAAGAAGATGAAAAACAAAACAAAACAAAAAAAAAAATTAAGTAGTTATAGAATGCATATCTCGTTTTTAGTTTTAACTTGCCAGACCTTTGTTTCGTGTAACCCTGGAATGGTTCCGGAAAATTGTTAATTGTTTTACATGCTGATGCGGCTGGAACCTCAACCTAACCTCAAAACACCAACCAGACCACAAAACATTCAAACAACAATTTGCATTACATTTGTTATAAATACATTTATTTTAGAATCAACCATGGCACAGTGTAATTCGTACAATATTTATTAACATTGTTTACATTTACATATATTTGTGTAGTAGTATTTTCATGCTGTTGAACATTAATTTCGTGTACAAGGATGAATGAAATAAAGAAACTGACAAATTCAAATTTATTATCGATAACATTTGTACGTTACTTTACTGTTTAACTGGCACACAGGGCGTGTCTGCGCACACATGTTATTTAACATGCTGCTAACAGTGTTAACATACAACAGGATACGACACAGAGAGAGAGAGCGAAAAAAAAAGAGAGAGACCCACCCACTCCACCACTTGCTCTCAATGTGACTACGAAAAGACACAAATATAGAAAATATTTCTTTATTTTTCTTGACAAAAAATATATGAAATAAAAAAACTGACAGCAGTTGTACGCAACTTTAATATTTGAACGTGGCGCAGGGTGTGCCTGGCCTTACATGTTATCTAACAGTCTGCTAACAGTGTTAACTTACAGCAGGATACGACAGAGAGCGAGAGAGAGAGACAGACATTTCCCTCTCTCTTGACTGCTCGCACTCTCTGCCTCTTCCTGTACATGTAACTATGCATTTAGGAGCGAGTTTTTAAACGCCGCTCTCTGGAGCGTGAGAGGAAACAAGCACGAAATACATTTTGTGTATTTTCGGTGGTTGACGGATGGGGGCGCGCCTTTTTTGCCCATTTTAATCGCGTGCGCATGTAACTGAAAACTATACTGAAATACGAAGTAATGGTAAGCCGAATACCCAAACGAAGCAAACACGAAGTACGGCTTAACCGTCGGATACACACATACAAAGAAGAAAAGGAACGCAGCGAAAGGCAGCGCAGTCGCTGCGACGCCACGACGCGACGTTTAACAGAGACAACTAACAGAAAGCAGAACAGAAAGTTTGTCGTCCGTTCTGTTCTCTGTGCTCTGTGTGTGGTTGTAAAAAGGCGAAAACGTCACGAGAAAAACCGGTTAATAAATTATTGCCAATTGAATGGAAAATACTGAGTAAATAAATGAATAAATATATTGCTAAAATCGAAACAAGTAGTGTGCATCAAAATCATATTAATTTAATTGTTAATCAAGTGCAAAATGTAAAGTGAAAAGAACATGGCGTTTGTTGCATTTTTTTTTTCTTCATATCCATTCTTCGTATTTCGAAACTGCGCAAAAAACGTTTTATATATACACACATACATACACAGACAAAGATATATAGATGTCCATATATGGAAATGGATTTGAAACAAGAAACTGAATTAACAGCTTGGGATCAGTAAAACTCGGCGATGTCCAGAGGAGTCCACAGGCGACATTTGTCCAGCGGAGCACCCTGGATATGCTTAACGGTAACGTTAACGGTGACGTTTAGGGCACACAGAATATTGGATTTTCAAGGATTGCCACAATTAAAGGATTCCCTAAATAAGTATGTAGTACGTAGTACATGAAATGCGAGGCGGCGAAAAGTGGGCAAAAGGCAAAGGCAGAAGAAGCTGAGGCAACGACAAAAACGAAGACGAAGAAGAGAACGTCGCGGCCGTCGCCCCGAAACAGTTACAAAGCAGCGGCGGCAGCAGCAACAACAACAACAAGAAAAAGGATACGAGCCATAAATGAATTTTACGTATTTCGGTATACACACGACAAACGCCGACGACAACGACGTTCATGATGATGATGATGACGTTGATGATGATAATGAAGTTTTTGTTGCTGCTGCTGGAAAAAAGGAAATAGGGTGGGTGGCAAAAGTCCGTCTGCGACAGTAGTAACACACACACACACAGACACCCTTACTCCACAGCAGATGTTGGGTACAGAAACAGATAGAGAGAGAGAGAGAGAAAAAGAGAGAGAGAGTGCCGCGTCGCGCCGGGTACGTGCCAAATAAGGGATGGTCCGTCAATTCGTCGGTTTTTCACTACTCATGTGTACTTACGTATACACACACACACACACACACACACACAAAGATGTTTAATGTGTATTGTTCAATTCGGTTGCATGGACTGCAACAACAACAATAATTAACATACAAATCAATAAGCCGACTGGGCAACACCCTGCAAGACGTACATATATGTACATACATACAGTATGTCAAGTAATTATTTTGACGAAGCAGACTAAATTCACATATTTTATTTAAAACGGAGAAATACCTCCTCTTCTTATATCCTGGCGAAGGGTATTATACTTTGACTCGGAAATATGTAAGGCATTAAAGGCGTGGCAGATCCGCCCATTTACCACAAGACAATTTTGAAGTTAATAAGTCAGGATAATTCTTTATGTCCTTCAAATCCATTGTGTAAAATTTTCATATATTTATATCTTGCATACTCTACATATGGGAGTCAAAATAATTTGTATATTTTTATGCAAGGTAGTACTGAGTGAGTTATCTGCCTTATCATAACGAGCTGGATGAATGTAGACTTATTCATCTGTGTCCGCCTGTTTCTATGCAAATTAATTCCTCAGTTTTAACTTTCTTAATATATCTTGAATAAGAGTTTTGAAAAAAAATTTTTGCAATCACTTTTAGAATTGTTTATGCATCAAAACATTTTTTGTTTGAGACCGAGGAAAAATGTCAAAACGGTAGACTTTTACTAAAATTTAAAATTCTCAATGGGTATTTAATGGGCTAAGGAAAGTTTTATATCATTCAAACGGAATTTAAATGGCCTTTCTATTGATGCCAAACTTAACATTAAGTAAGTTCAAATTATGAGTAGATTTAACTTTAGTTTTGTCAAAATACTTTTGCCGACGACTGTATATTATTATAGTTTCTATGTTCCTTAAAACAAGTTAAAGCTAAGAACTAGTGAATGAATACAAAATTTTAATAGGTTTATTATTTTATTTTACTTAAAACAATTACTTGAACGACACAAAATTCAACGGAGATGGGCAATGCCACAAATGTAGCGCACAATTCGAAATTCGAAAATGCTTAAATATTTCGAAACAAGGCGAATGGTGGTTGTTGTTGTTGTTACCACTGCCGAATATTAGAAAGGGCGCGGGCTAAGGGTGTATGCATACACACACACAGACACTGACTTACGCATGCATTCACACAGACGCATACAGACATACGCCATAAATGGCGCAGACAGCAGTTCACAGTTAGACTGACTGGCAGACATTTAAGCTGGCGGCAGAGGGCGGTGGTCGACGTCGCCGTCGACGTTGTCGCTGTCGTTTTGCTGCCAAGCAATACACACATACACACACACACCCATACATAGAAATGAGATGCAGTTAAATGCATGCAACATGCCGCAGATTTTTAGCTACTTAACCTACAAAGAGCAAAGACAGCAAATGAAGATAAAAACCTAAAAATAGCGGAAATTATTTAAAAGTAACAATAAATAACGGGTGCTAAACATGCACACAGACTACACACGCACTCGCATACACACAAAAGAAAAGGACGTTTAGCTTTTACGTTACGTAGTTTTAGGTTTACGTCGTCGTCACTGCCGGTTAACGTCTAGCTTGGTTACGTGAATTAAATTAGAGTTCGTTTACACCAGTGTGTGTGTGTGTGAATGAGAATATTTATAGTTAAATAAAACTAGAAAGAAATTAGTAAATAAAAAAGAGAAGAGAAAATATACATACATATTGCGATCACCTTATTCAAAAAACTTGTAAGCATATTAAATATATAAGCTAAATCTAGTCTTAAATATGCTAAACTGACAACACTGAAGCGTGTGTATCTGCATAAGTGTGTGTGTGTGTGTGTGTGGGTGTGTACATGTCTTAATTACAATGTCATCAAAAAGGGCTGAAATTGATATATCTGCAATTGAAGCGTATCACAGCTAGTTTTGATGGGCATTGCAAAGGGCAACGTAACATAACTGTAACTGTAAATACACGTATTTACAAGATTACAACAAAGCCAACAAGTGTTTGTCTCTCATTATAATGGAAAATTCGGCTCTTTTATGAACATGCACTGATTCAATTCATGCGTAACTCTTCAAGGGGTTGTGAAATGTTGTAATTATCAAAATCATATCACAGCCATTTTGATGAGTTTCGTGCGAATTACCGTTAATGTTGTTGCTGAAAACGAGCTGTAAACACGATCCAAAGACTCTTCCAGGCATAACTTTCTTATACCATGTCGTTAAAATGTTTGTGACCTTATGTATTTTATATCATATCACAGCCATTTTGACGAGTTTGGGTAAAGAAATCTCAACAGCAATGCATTTTTGCCAACTTTTGGGGGGAAAAAATAGCTGGATTTTTTGGGATAATGGAGAAAGCGATTAACCTGTAAAAAAAACTATATATAGAAATAGAAAATATCTGAAAATATAATCTGATTTATCATATTACGCAGGTAGAAGATTTTCTGAAAAATTTAAATAAATATTAAAAGAAAATCTTTTTTAAACTTTAAAAAAATCCAGATTTGACCGGAATTAAAGCTGTTCGCTAAAAGGATTAACACGCAATATTCGAATTTCCAGGTAATAAAAAGTCAACTTGTTTTTAGATGTTTTGTTTTTGTGTTTTTTTTTTTTTGTGGTTTTTGTTTTTATTTTTATTTTAATTAATAATTATTTTCTCTTTCTTTTTTTTTATTTAAGGAAACTTTACAAAACAAAACAGGACCACAACAGATGATGCATCTTCTTGATCAGACTGAATATAATCGAACTGAATAATGACTGGCAAAGGATTAAGACGTTTTCTCTAATGGACAACGGAGGCACTAAAACCCAAAAACCCGACTCAGACTCGCGCTCTTAGAAATGTTCTTCTTGTTGTTCAAGAATGTAAACAGAAAAAATTGAAAAAGAAAAAATAATAATAAAAGAAAAGTATCTGGAAATAATCTCTTGTTGAATTGCTTTTCGAGACTATTTGCAAGTTGAGAATGTTGTAGAAGTTGAAAACAAAATTAAATTTCAATCAAATCAATCAGTTTTTACAAATTTTGACATTTTTAATCTATTAATTTCCTCCTCAATTCACATTGGTCGCGTCTGTTGCATTTTTCCGCCAATCAAGCAAAGTTGTACACATAAGAAATATATATTCGTATTCACAGTGGAATTAACTAGGTTATTTGTGGCATAACAAAGTATCTTTTTTGTTGTTGAACAATTCTCAACTTGGCCAATCCCAATGTGAATACAATCGAAAGTTCATTACATTTGCAAATTATGTATTTTAACTCAATTCATTTCTCATTCACTTTGCTTGTATTTTTGGAAAACTTCTTGTTTCTGATTTGAATTTTGGAATGGTGAATTTGGATTTATTGCTTCTCTGTTTGGTGTTGTGTGTATTTGTGATGTATTTTATCGAAAGCAAATATTGTTTGAATTTAAGAATTTACGCTTTAAGCAATTTTACAAAAATTCATGATAATTAGTTTTTCACTATGTTGATTTTCGAATTGGGCTTTAGGTGTTTGCCGTCAGTTCAATATTTGATTTTATTTCTTTTTTACAGCACAATTTCAATCAATTTTGAATTATCTCGATTCTTGAAATGGGTTATACATAATTAGGTAATACCATTCATCTTTATCGACTTTTTATGGGCTTGCTTGTTTTTTTTTTTTTGTCTTCTACATCATTAAATGTGGTTGTTGCTGTGTGGTTTTTTTTTTGCTATTCTTCGCAAAAATTTTCTAGTTTCCCATTTTTGCTTTAATTATATATTTTATAATTTCCTAGTTGTTGTTGGTGTTTCACTTGCAATGCTGAATGTTGCTTGCAACATCATGAATTCGCCGACATAACAAGTTTTTGCTGGAGTGGCGAGAAAATAACATATTCTATCCAGACAATTTGAATTCTCAATGTTGCAAGACTGTGTGTGTGTGTGTGTGTGTATGTGTGTGGATGTTGTGGATTCAAAATGTGGTGTTGTTGTTCTTGTTGTTGTTGTGCACGTAGAGGGAGGTGAAGAAGTGGGGAGAGGGGGGGCTGATGCTGATTTCCATACGGGTTTTCCGGTTATGTTTACGTTTCTCACTGCGTGGTATGCTGCTGCATGACAAGCTGAATCTGTTGATTCTGTTGCGGATGTTGTGGCGTCGCCGTCGGGAAGTATGGATTGGATATGATCTGCGGGGTATGTAGACACATGAATTGGTATGCCTGTGGCTGTGTTTGCGGTGTATATGACGGCTGCAGTCCCCCGCCGGCAGGGGAGGGCTGTGGTGGCGGATGGAACGTCTGATGCGGCTGCCCTGGTGACGGTGTCGTCGATGGCGGCGTCTGTGTCAAGAACTGCAACTGTTGCGGCTGCGGCTCCGGATAAACACGCATCGGCAGCCCATATTGGGATTGGAAATGTTGTGGATGCGGGTATTGGATGAATTGTGGTATCGGTGCTGTCGCCATCAACGGTTGCCCAGTTGCGGTCGTGGCCGTCAATTGCATTTGCGATGCGTTCATTGGAGCTGCAAAGAGATCAATCAATCAATTTCATCTTTTCGATAACTGTACAGAGCACTATGGAACGATTTGCTTTGTTTAGCGACACAAATTTATATATTTCGAACATTTAAATCTAATAAAATATGTGATCAAGCTGGTTTAAGGTATTATCTATAACTAATCCACTACACACTAAAAAATATTATTTTCTATGAACACCACTAAATTAAACTGCTGTGAGATATTAGGCACCGCATATGCTTAAACATTTTGAATAAAACTGCACACTTTAAAAATTTATTGTATATTAAAAATTAATAAAAACTATATTAATTAGAAGATATATTGTGTTTCTAGTTGGCCTAATTTCTAAGAAAGTCACTTTTTTGTGTTGGGGAAAATTGCACTTTTAAAGTTAATACTAGGAAAGTTCTCAACTAAAATTTTAGTAGTTGTTTTGGAATACACATGCTAAAAATACCAATTAAGTAACAACTAATTTTGTAAACTATTGCTAACATTTAGTGGAAATAGTCAATTAAATCTCAATTATTCAAAAGATACTTTTCGGAATGATTACTCGCATTACAGAAAAATTATAATTTTGAAACAAGCACAATTAGTTCGCCAAATGGGCTAAATTGCCCACTGTGCGAGTTCGAGTCAATGTTAATGTTAATGTTAATTTTAATGGTTACTCACCATAGTTGCTGCGACGCATGCGCGTTGGCTGCCCAGCTGGATGGGTGGGTGCCTGGAATGCATGTTGCGGCATCATATAGATCTGTTGAGTGCTCGCTGGCATTTGTCCACCTGTTGTTGTCGTGTATATCGTCTGCATCTGCGGCACCGGAGTCTGCGGTGTGTGTGGTCGCGATGGATTTGGAGTGCTGGGACCACGTGGCGTGAAGGGCTTTGCCGACGGATTCAAGACGTGTGGTTTCTTCACAACGGGCGTGCTGCCACTTGGTGTGTTGCCACTCGTTCCGCCACTGGCAACTGTTGCCGGGGTGCCACCGCCAACGCCAGCAGCTGGTGTTGCTGCTGCCGATGTTGCACTCGACACTGGCGTTGTCTTGTCTCCAGCTGCAGCGGCGACAGCAACTGTTGCTGCTGTTGTTGGTGTGCTGGCTATGCCAGTGGGCGTGACATTGCTACCAACACCTGCCACAATGTTGGGTGAAGGTGTTGCTTCTGGCTTTGGAGGCGGCTGTTGCTCCAACAATGGACCAGGTGAAGTTATGACCACGGGCGATGTTTGTGGTTGTTGTACAGCAACTGTTGGTGCCGTCATTACATGATAAATCGGCTGTGGCGATTCCTGCAACAGCTGTGGCGCCTGTTGCTGCTGCTGCTGCTGTGGTGGCGGTTGCAACTGTTGTTGCTGCTGTTGCTGTGGTGGCGGCTGCTGCTGTTGTTGCTGCTGTGGTGGCTTTTGCTGAATATGCTGCACATGTTGCTGCTGTTGTTGTGGTGGCGGCTGCTGCGGTTGTTGTTGCTGCTGAGGCACATAGTGTTGTTGTTGCTGTGGTGGCAGCTGCTGCTGATGATGATGCGGTGGCGGCACATGAAGTTGCATTGCCACCAATTGCGGCTGCTGCTGTTGTTGTTGTTGTTGCTGCTGCTGTTGTTGTGGTGGCGACACCGATTGTTGCAGGCTGCCACGTTGCAGTGTATGTGGCTGTTGCTGCTGCTGCTGTTGTTGTTGTGGTGGCGAATTGTTGCTGTTCGCCAGCTGAAAGTCCTGTCCAAACTGACGCAGATCCTGCATTTGATTGTCCCGCGTACGCAACTGACGTGCAGGCTGTCCCTGATGTTGTTGCTGCTGCTGCTGTTGTGGTGGTGGCGGCTGTTGTTGTTGTTGCTGCTGTGGTCCACCTGTCTGCAATGGCGGCGAGTTGCTGTTGTGTCCACCATGCACATGACCACTGTGCATCGGTTTGCCCATCTGCGACTGCGAATCTCCGCCGTAATTGAGCGACGAGTTACTCTGCGATCCTTGATACTGACGCATCTGTCGCTGTGGCAACGGTTTGCCCGTATTTGCCCCAGAGTCGCCACCATTCAGCTTCGAGGCGCCACCCATGTGACTCTGATTGCGATACTGCGCGGAGCTGCGAATGGAAATATGGAAGATGTTTAGTGTGAGTTCTTTTAAATATACCAAGTGATCAAAATTGTCATTTTCATATCTTAAATAGCAAATATAATAGTGTGTTTACCCGTGTATAATCTGTGAGTTGCCTTGATACGAGGAGTACTGGTTCTGTCCCATGCCCATGGAGGATTGATAGCCACCGCTCTTGCCGCCAACACCGACATTGTTGGGGGCATTGTTGTTGCCTTGGGGCACATTGGATGTTGGTATTGCGTTGTTGGGCGCATTGCCGCGCATTATTTTGCCACTTTGGGGCAACTTGCGCTTAATCATTGGATTACCGCCGCCACCCATTGCGTATTTGTTGCCACCACCTGGAGCATCTGTGGATGCATTCACAGACGTCGATGGTGGTCCTGCGGTATTCTTGATGCTGCCAGCGAGCATTAAAACAGCTGTAGACTGTGTAGTTCCACTCTGTCCCATTCCCTGTTGTCCCATCATTATGGATTCGCCGCGATTGTCGCGATCGCGTGATCCACTCACTGCCGATGATTGCGAGGACATGCCAGCATGTGATGGTGGCGGTCCATTGTTGTTCCTTGTCTGTTTTGTAATGTAACGATCGCTGCTCATCGTTTCACGCAACTGATAATCACCAGAGGATCCACCTCCACGTGGTTTGTTGTTGCCACGATCACGATCGCGATCACGTTCCCTTTCGCGTTCCCTTTCACGTTCGCGTTCCTCGCGATCACGATCACGCTCCCGTTCCCGCTCTCTTTCCCTTTCCCGCTCCCTTTCGCGCTCCAAATCTTGCTCAGGCGCTGGCCTCTCGACGGCTGCGAAAAGCGCCTCCTCATCACCATTCTCCAGATCCAAACGCTCATGGCATTTGGGATTATTCTCGATCTCAGCTGCCAATTTCTCGGCCTTAGCTTCGGCCTCCTTGAACTCTAGGGAATCGCCCTTATCCAGTGGCACCGTATACGATGAAAGTGAATCATCGAATGTTGAGGTGACACCGAATTGATTCTCATTCTTGCGGAACATCTCGTTGGCATCCCAGCCATTGGCAGCTCCATCCAGTTCAATGTCAATGTCGCCATTGGCGCCAGAATCCCACGGCTCCAGTTCCTTTTCATCGAATCGAGTGCCTGAGGAGGAGAAAACAAAGGTTTAGACCAAGTTTTTTTGCACAAAAAATTAAGATAACAATATAAAGAGCCCCAGAATAAGAATGGAAATACAGGAAAATTGATTTTCTTTACAATTTACATTTTTATACCCGTTACGGTATTGTATTGTATGTAACAGGGAGAAGGATGCATCTCCGACCCTATAAAGTATATATATTCTTGATCAGCATCAACAGCCGAGTCGATATAGCCATGTCTGTCCGTCCGTCCGTGTGCGGGCCTAGATCTGAGACTATTAGAGCTAGAGCCACCAAATTTGGCACACAGACTTATGTATATAAGCCCCACGCAGATCAAGTTTGTTTCAAATTTTTGCCACGCCCCTTCCCGTATTACGTATTTTTTGGTAATTCACGTTATCCCTTGTCTTTAGCTATTATTCTACTTAAACGCAACAAGATCCGACAAATAGAAAGGTGGTAATGGCTGATTTAAGTTTTTAAGCAATTTAAGTGCCTAAAAGCATGCAATAAAAAATATTTTAAATTTATTTAAATAAGTAACGGGTATCCTAAAGTCGGGAGCTCGGCTATAGCCTTTCCCACTTGCTTTTAAATTTAATATAAATTAAATATTAAAGGTTCCTAGTTTAGTGATTCCTATTTTCCTAAATCTTAAGATTACATTTAACAAAAGTCGCAGTATTTCTTAGTTTTCCTTTCTAATTTTTAATTCCTAAGTATATTTTGTGTTTTATATTTACGTTTCCAAATTTTGGTTTCCTATTCTAAGTGCATTATTTGTTAAGTGTAAAAAAAGATGAATGGAAAATTGAAGTTACCGTTGCACTTGTCGGATATGGCGCCGTCGGTCTGAAAGGCGCCGGCTGTCGCGTATTGCGAGTCAAAGTCCTTGGCTATTATGGTTACCACGGTGTCCGCCGGGAATATTATGTGTTTGGGCACTGTTTTGCCCTCATCGGACTGATTCTTGGGCTTAATGCACGCTGGCAGCTCCAGTGCAATGTCAAAGTTGCCGGAAAATGTGCGAAAAACGCCCTCATACGTGTTTCCCGAACGCAGACGAACCTCGACAACGCTGCCGACCAGCGCCGTTGCCGAGTGCATGAAGAAGGTGTTGTTGTAGACGCCCGGCGCCAAAGAGCGTCCAACTCCGCCCCCACCACCTCCTCCCACTGACGCCTTATTGTTCGCTGGCCTTAGACTGTTGTCGTTAGCGTTGTATCTGCAAGAGAGAGAGGGAAAGAGAGAGAGATATTATTATCAACATTCGGAGCAATTAGTACGGTTAACCATTTGCCCGTTTTGAAAAAGTCTACAGTCGAGCGAGCCCGACTGTGAGAGACCCTGTGATTATTCTGGCAATTTAAAGGAATTAACATTGAAAAATGAAAGTTAGATAAACGTTCATTGATAAATAGTACTGCTTACGAAATGACAATTAATTATGAGAAATAATGCTAAAAAAAAGTTAATTTTGGCATTAATATTATATATTTTATAACGAACACTTAATTTCATTAATTATAATTATCTTTTTACAGAATATTTGACTACTGTAAATTTACTATATTTTATATGCATATGGACACACTGTTCTTTAGTAGCTCTAGCTCTTATAGTACCTGTTATCTGTTTGTGGCATGGCTATGTATATCGAATCGGTTGATAATGCTGATGAAGAACATATAGCCCTTAATGGACTCTTTTAAGGTACAGGGTCTTACAATGACAACGAGACATGCGAGAACCAATCGAGCCCGAACCGTGCTCAGGGTCGACAACGACCACGACAACGACGCCATCGACGACGTCTGCCTTTTGCCTGCACTGCGCTACGGATATCGATTCGCCGTTGTCTCTTTGTTGTTCTTGTTGTTTTGGTTGTTAGTAGCCATGTCGAACCCCCAAACCACGCCCTGTGTTTCCCTCAAAAATAAATATGTAATGGTCATGCATGTCATGTGTGTGTGTGAGTGTGTGTGGCTCAGTTGTGCTTTTAGGTTCAGTCCAGTGAACTCGATTTTAAAAACTCTTTACTGCTCATGAACTTTGCATGTAAATGTGCGTACACATGTGCACCTGGGGCTTTTAGTTCTAACTCAATGGATATGTTAATTGTTTAAAAGGGTCATTATTAATTTCACTTTCGATAAAAAAAAATTAGGCCCTTAAAAATGTATAAACGAGAAAATCTCTGATTTTAATAAACTTTTTTTTCAATTAATAAATTTTGATTTCGATTAAGATATAATAAACTTTTGAATCGGGACAAGTGCATAGAAATTGATATACATTGATAGATGTACAAATCCAAAATATATCTAGGCTTTAATTTAACTAAACCTACAAAGCTTTGTTTGTTCGCTGAATAACCAAACTAAACGATTAACCAAGTTGTTTTTTATTCTAGTTTAACAATTCGCAGAATCGTCAAATGATAATTCTTCAAGAATTCAGTATGTAGTTCAGTTAAAAAGCAAGAAATGTTTCTGGGCGAACGCCTTTTGGGGTTGTTTTCTTGTTTTGATTGCGTGCAGGATCGACGACCGTGAAATGCTCAACTCGCAACGCACAATGAACTCAATGCACGCATATGAAAAACAACAAAACAAAACAACAATATATCAGAAAAATAACAATAACAATAATAATATCAAGAGCTCTGTCGCTGGACATGGGCGTGCAAAGGGTTGCTGGGGTAGAGAAGAATGGGGGGAGGAAATATGATTCATGGTGCACTGCGCACATTTTCGTCAATGAAAGCAAATAATTGATTGCGTTTATACAGTGAATCATGCGTAAAACGAACGGCATTCATTGATAAGGGAAATGTTGGAAATCTGCGCATACACCTATAAACATGTACATATGTACAGTACATATGGCAGGCTAAATAGGCTGAGACACACATAAATACATGCATATTTATGTACTAGGTGTCTATGTGTGTGTGTGCGAACAGCGGACGAGGCTTAAATGAAAGTGTGCATAGGCACAATGCCGAATAAACAGAGAGATGTGACGTGGAGAACAAGAACAATTGTTCGTTCGTTCGGTCAGCAAATTGTAAAGTGACCCAAATTTTGTGCGCCCGGCGGGAGGCGAAGTGTGCCAAGGCAGCGACAGAGGCAGCAGCAGCCGCAGTATCAGCAACAACGGTGACTGTGACGACTTCGGCAGCAGCAGCAGCCAACGTTGCGTCGCGGCGAACTGCAAAATGCTGACAATGCAAGAAAAATGCATGCGAAAAAGAGGCAAAGTAAAAGAAGAAGAAGAGGAAGACAAATACGATACGTGCGCGTGAGCATATGTGCATGCAGTGGGCTCATACTACAATGGTCGGATAAAGTATTTTGACAAAGCTGTATGAAATGTTAGATCGCTTGTAGTGATAAACTAAAAGAAGTAACGGGTCTCTGTTAATGGCCAAAGTAAAGTAGACAATATTTACTATTAAACTGAGAAATATTTTGTTAATTCCTCTATGCGTTCTTTTTCTATCAACTGAAATGCAAAGACATTTCAAAAGTTAGGCGGAAATAAGTATTTTGACAAAAAATTAATAAATTCAAAAAAATTAAAAATTTTGAAAAATTTACACAATTAAATGATCAATTAATAGAAAATTAATCCTTCTTTAGAATCAATTACTTTCTGCAATCGGTTTGGCACTGAATTCACCAAATTTTTGGGGATTCCAAAAAAAAGTCCTTCCAAAGGGATACGACCTCTGAATTTGCTTTCTCTCAAGTTTTTGTTAAGCATGGGCTTCTGTTTCGCTTTACCTAAGTCCAGACATTATCAATTATATTTAAGTCTGGACTTTGGGGCGGCGAATCCAACGTTCTCCCTCCAACATCCTTAAAAATATTGGTTATCATTTTAGCTTTGCGACATGGAGCATTATCCTGTTGAAGAACAAACATTTTTACAAGTAACTTATCCCCAGATGTGAGCGAGTGATCATTTAAAATATGTAAATATTGGTCCTTATTCATTGATTCCTTGATTGGTACCTAATTTCCGATGTCATTATAATAAACACAATCCCAAAACATAGCGCTGCCATCACCTTGGGATTCCCGAACATACACAGGAGCTACTTTTTTTCCACCTTATGGTTGGATTGATGCAAAATACTTTCATTTTGGATCCATGGCACTAGAAAGTGCGTTTAACAGTCCGAAGTATTTGCTTCCAAAATTATATTGGCTTGTGGACAAAGGTCAAGCGTTTTAGTTTGTTTTGTTGCGAAATTTGTGGTATTGGTCTGACTATATAGGTCGCATATCCGGCTTCCTTTAGCCGATTTCTACCCATCCTTTCGCCATTTTGAATATAGTACTCCTTATTCAATTTAATTGCTGTTGATATTGTGGTCTTAAGGACATCTTCTTTGAATTTTTCAATAATTTAAATTTTTTAAACGTTCCTCTCCCGCGGTCGACTTGTGTGGTCTACCTGAGCGTGGTAAGCTTTCAAAAGATTCAAACTTTTTTGTTTATTTATTTGAAAGTATATAGTCTACCGAGTTC
>JBAMBK010000887.1:0-11934 GCA_037043435.1 Drosophila suboccidentalis | reverse complement strand
GTTCTCATGTTTCAAGTCCATCGATCGTTGCTGTAATTTTAACATTGGACTGTTATGTTAACATTTCTGGTATGTAACATAACAGCTGAATATACGGTCAAACTTCCCTAACTCGAATCACCATTATCGAAAAAAAAGTTGAGTTATGGAGAAGTTCGAGTTAGGGAATTTTTTTTTTTAATTTTTTTAAAAGAAACTACAATTTCATTCATTCATAAATACATTTTAAATTGCTAACTTTTCTTGTTATTTTCAACAAAAACTGATTCCAGTTTGTTCAAAACCTACCATATTCTCAAAAATTTTCGTTCTTTTGCTGTATCCAGAAGAAGTTCCCGAATCAAATGACATCATAACAAATTTTCTTTTTTTTAAATTATAAAAACTCTTATTTTGCTGAGATACCACATTTTTCAGCTACTTTCGAATTCCTTACCTAAAAAGTTTGAATATTTTATAATTTAATTTAATAATTTAAAAAATCTTGCGCTGCTATGCTAACGAAGAAGTACATAAAGTACGTCTTCCTAAAGCTAAATTACCAACCTATGTAATTGTTTATGCAATATTCTATCATATTATATCACCATATGTTAATTTGTTAAAGCGGACTACTAAGGACCTTCTTTTCAATTTTGCGAGCGAAGCGAGCAGGGGACGGACCCCATATTATGTATTAATTTGCTAAGCCGGACAACTAAAGAAGTTCTATTAAATTTTGGCGAGCGAAGCGAGCTGCGGGTTGGCGAGCGAAGCGAGCAGTTTAAGTTTAAGCTGGACAACAAAAAACCTTCTTTTCAATTTTGCGAGCGAAGCGAGCGGGGGTTGGCGAGCGAAGCGAGCAGGGGGCGGAGCCCCCTAGTTAAATATAAACATTTCAAGTGTGCAAAGTTTTTGCCAATCCTCAGCCACTTAAAGTACGGATTAAGTCCTCTACACAGCTGGATACGAGTGTTCGAATTTATTTTGCATGCAGCATATAAATGTCGCGTGAAGAAGTGGAGAATTTCACAGGAAGACGACAAGAGAGAGGTTTCTCAGCGAAAGAAAGAAATTCAGGATCTCTTTTGGGAACACCTTTCGTTGAAAGTTGACCAACCAAAAGTTGGAGGATTTGGCAGTACAAACGATGGAAACACTGCTCGTCGTGCATTTTGTGAGCCACAAATATTTTCAGCTATCACCGGCATCGATAAGCAGCTAATTGAAAATTTTAGAATAATTTTAATATGCCTTTCATGTCAGTTGCCAATAGCTGTTGAGAAATTTCACGGCTTTTGCTATGGGACTGCAGAAATAATTATCGACAAATATCCTTGGCTGCCAATGACCGCAACAGTACACAAGATTCTGGTTCACTCAAGTGACATTATTCAAAATACTGTTCTTCCTGTCGGATATTTTGGAGAGGAAGGAGCCGAATCGCGGAACAAATATTATAAGTCGGATCGCCTTCATCACGCGAGAAAATCAAACAGAATACTAAATTTCACAGATGTGTTTCAGAGAGCGATAGATACTTCCGATCCAATCATATCTTCAGTGAATTTGGATAGGAGAATTCAGCGACAGAAGAGAATGTGTCTTCCTGTTGAAGCTTTGAATTTATTGGAAAGCTCTTTTAATTCGGACGACACATCGGATGATCAATGCAGCTTTTTTGAAATTGATAATCTTTTCGAATTTCCATGCAATATTGAACTGGAAAACGAAAAACATGAATTTTTATAAAAGGTGTGTATATAAAACACATTACTTACAATTAGGGTGTTCACTTGACCCTTGCAGCGTTGCAGATTGCAAGTTTGCAATACACACTGCGTGAACACCGCTTAACGTTGCAACGGGTTGCACATATTCACAGTAGGCTGTTTTTGTCTACAATTTGTTTAATTGTGCTTGGATTGGCTGGATTTATAAAGATAAAAATGTCATTTCAAAGCTTTAGAAACATGCTCTGTGATGAAAGAGCAAAGAAACTCATTCGTGAAATAAAGAAAATAGAAGGTGTCTAGAGCTTGTTTTTTAAATAAGTAGTTGCACAAAAATGTTCATGCTCTTAACATTCGTGGATGTATAGTATATTGACTAGACAAAGCTAAATCGAAGATTGGTGAGATTATGGATGACTTTGTTGACGATGTCGTTCTATCAAACAAATTCAATTTGACTTTTGATTTCAACGGTCATTAATCAGCTGTCATAAATTTCTTTAGCACTAAAATACACCAAATATACTCAAATATACTGAGCATCGATATACGATTTCGACTTTTTTATCGAGCTTTCCACATCTTTATTTTGTGCAAACATGAAAGACTTTTCGTATACATAGGGGAGGGACTAGCATTGTTGCAAGAAATTTTTCTGTGCAAGTTGTTGTTGTGACAAGTTGCACACTTGCAATCTGAAACGCTGCAAGGGTCAAGTGAACACCCTAAATATATATTTAATTATTGTTCATTGCAGGACTGCAGGATGAATGCGCTCGGGTTATTTTTTCTTAAAACGTTTTTCTTCGACTTAAAGGCGTGCCACGCCTACTTTTGACAAATAAATACAGCAAACAAACTATCCCAATATTTGCTGTTCCATATTAAAAAAATGTTCTAAAAATTTAATAAAAACAAGTTGATTTATTCAGAAAGGGGGCGGTGCCACGCCCACCTTCTTCCTAAGTCTAATACCTAATGGTTACATAAACACAATGCAAAAAACCGAACTTAAATATCTTGCTTTGTTTAAGAGTTATTAATTTTGGCCTCACAAACTCGTGAAATTACCCATAGTGCAGCGTTGCGAAGGCGTCAAGTAGCACTCGCCCTCTGGCATTTGTAACGGGTGACTGCCACTCCAATGCCCAGGAGTTAAAGTCTCCTGCGATAACTGCCGGCGTGTGATCACGAAAGTCTTCAACGAGGTCATTCATTAGACTACTGAATTCCTCCAGTGTCCAACTCGGCGCCATGTAGCAGCTGAAGATCCATGTTCCTTTAACCTGCGCTCTGACGTAGCCCGATCCAGCGTGCAATGAATTGATATGCATCGGGTTTTTGCTGCAGACCCAAATCGCTGCTTTCCTCGTAACATCCGCAGCCCAGTCGTTTGTCGTTCCAATGTTGTATGGTTCACACAAAAATACAATGTCTATGTCCAGTTCTTTAACGGTTTGCTTCAGTAGGTCCTGTGCGGCGATGCAGTGATTTAAATTAATTTGGAGTGCTCTTACCATTTTAATTTTTTTGTAGCCTCGCGATAAGACGGACATTTAGAGCTGCCCACAGAATGGTCCACTTTAGGTGCTCCCTTTCGAACATTTGCATTATTCTGACAATCTTTTGCAACATGGCCTCTTTCGCCACACTTGAAGCATGCGCCTTTGAGATCTTCTGAGCATTTGCAGTGTGCTGCAATGTGCCCATAGTCCAGACACTTGAAGCATCGTTTTGGCTGGATAATGTTGCGGATGCGACAGACGACCCAGCCGATTCGGACTTTCTCCAGCTCCAGGATTGAGCTTACCTTGCTTGCTGCGACAGAGAGTGTAGCAATATGCGTTCCGCCAAACGATTTCCTGATCGATTTAACGTTCTCTGCTGCCAGCATGATGCTCTTATTTTTCGAGTTTAAGGCCTCGCATATTTCCTCCTTCATTGTCAGTTCATCCAGATCACGAATCTCCAACTGGGCAAGCTCTGTGAGTCTTTTGACCGCTGCTCTATCCCCTAGGTATTTTCGACCGCTAGCTGCAACTCCTGGGCTCCGTGTGCTGGTGCTTTGCTTAGACGCAGCAAAAGGCTGCCATTCTCCGTTTTGCGAATGCATTGTACGTCATTACTCATTTCCCTTAGGGACGGGTGAGTCTTAAAGGCCTTAAGCAAATCTGCGTATGAGCATTCTCTTACTCCTTGCACCAGAATTGCGTCTGGTTTGGCTCTACGCACTCTATTGTGGCGGCTCACTACTTTATTCCAAGCTTCCTTGGTTTGTGGAGCAACATTCTGCCTTGATTTTATACCCTGAGGGCTATATTAAGCTTGTTCAAAAGTATGTAACAGGCAGAAGGAAGCATCTCCGACCCCATAAAGTACATACATTCTTAATCAGCATCAACAGCCGAGTCGATATAGCCATGTCCGTCTGTCCGTCGGTCCGTGTAAACGAAAGGATCTCAGAGATGGTAAGAGCTAGGACCACCAAATTTGGAATGAAGACTCCCTATTATGTCAGGCAGGACAAGTTTATGTTAAAATTTTCCCACGCCCACTGTGGGGGCGTTATTCATCAAAAACTGACATCACCTTTAATTTCGGGATTTGAGTTATATTTTGAAATTTTTTTTAATTTCAACGGGTGTAGGATCATGCCCAGAGACTAATCACCAAATTTCAAAACGATTGGGCCATAAGTAGTGAAGATATTAACGATTTTTCAAACCCCTTTTTAAATGCAATTCTATAAATAGAATTAATAATGATTTAATTCGTTTTGTATTTACTCTGACGGAATGTACATTGAGTATGTAAGTATATCGAGTTTGCCAGCATTAGCAAATGTGTCGCGGTAGCCGAGGTGATAAGTGTTCGACTAGCAACCAGGGAGATCGCGGTTCGAATCTCGGTATGGGCGCGGTGCACATGACTTTTAATTATTAAATGCTTTCATTTATTTAAATTTTCTTTCTAATGATAGAGATACGCACCCATGCGCAATGGGTCGTGGGTTCGAATCCTCGATTGGTCAACCAATTTTTTGTTGTTGTTTTTATCATTTTTACTTTTAATACATTTTTAATATATCGTGCCAATTGGTTAAAATCACTCATTTATATTTTAAAATTAAAATCGATGTAGCTGCCAAAAAAACGTTAGGTCGATAAATAACGATAATTATGGGAATGGCATTGGCATCAAATCTTCGGCGTGCCGGGGCCTAGGCTCAGGGTATATTACTGTCGAGTGCACTCGACTGTTCCGCTTGTTTCACCTGCCATCTTCGATTGCAGCATAGCGTTTGCTGGTTGCTCTCACATCCTCGTTCTTTTGGGTGGCGTGTTTCGCTGCGCCAACGTCTGATCTCTCGGACGTTTTGGAGTGGCTTTCTGACCGCCCAAATTGCTGCCTGCATTTAGTGCGATTTTATCTGCAATTGAACCGCCTTGTCCCATTGCAAGTGACGGCGCACAGTGGGGCCATTGCTCATTTTACTTTGCAAAAATCATAACTCTTAAACCAAATAAGATAATCGAATAATTTAAATGGCATATAACACAGAACTCCTTAAGCTATGAAATAACCTCACAATAAAAACACGCGGCATAATTTCATAGTTCGACTGATTGTTCCTATGGCAGGTCTGGATATATAAGACTACCCCAGATTCATAATATGTAGAATTGGTTGAAATCGGACTACTACATCATATAGATGTCATAAAAATTAGGTCGACTTATGAAACTCTGATAATTCACGCCGGAAAACAAAAATAAATTTAAAAAAAAAAAAATTGTTTTTAAATTTTTTGAAATTAATTTTTAAATATAAAATTCTTAAAAATATAACAAAAAAAATCGAAAATTTTAAAAAATATTAATTTTTGGGTGCCATAAAATTTTTTTTTTTCACAAATTTCACAAAATTCAACTTTGATAGCCCCTAAGTAAGTATCTAAGGGGCGTGGCACTTTTCTTAAACATTTATTATTATTTATTCATAGCTTGAAGAGTTCTGTGTTATATGCCATTTAAATTATTCGATTATCTTATTTGGTTGAAGAGTTATGATTTTTGCAAAGTAAAATGAGCAATGGACCCACTGTGCGGCGTAGTCTGCGCTTCACCATTAGATTTGTATAAGTTGCAGAAACTTAGAGCCGCCTTGTGTAACTCCATAAGGTTTGTGAACTCGTCGCGCAACGCTGAGTTGATATATCATTGTCCTCCCATGATGGTTGAGACAACATTTAGGGCCTCTGCCACTTGCTGCATTGCATCTATTAACGTGGTTGGCCACTCCCTTTCCGACTCATTGAGTGATGCCTCCTCCTGTGGCTGCTGTGGTGGCGTTCGTTGCATCACAGAGCTTTTAGCGAACGGCAATAGCTCGTCCGTCATTTCGACGCTTTCCGAGGAAGCGACGGGGGCTTCTTGGCTCTCACGGACAGTCCCTCGGTGGCCAATAGTTTTCGTGTTTGTTGTACAGATTTGTGGAGAATTATTCGAAGCACTGCACAGTGGTTCCTCCCATAGGCCAAAAATAAAACAGTCCAAGCTAAAATTTTGACTTTAAATGTGTCAACACTGTTTTAGAATTGGTCTAGCTATTAAACTGTATTATTGTTTTTGTTTTGTTCTAACTGTCCTCTTCAAGAATAGCATCAAAAGAGATAACATGATATTATTTTGGTATTGCAGCGTGAGCAACTTGCAAGTAGAGCAGTTAATAAAAAAATTAAAAACCCATTTAAAACAAAGTTATTGTGCGATGGAAGGGTTTAATTTTATAAATAAAGGTATTATCTATATTTATACAACAAAAAGTATATGTACTTCCTGCTGTGTTTTGTGTAAATCGGTATTGTGTTAAGTACGTTATTTTAGACGTTCTGTGTTTGTCTTTGCTGTGTTTCGTTAGAGTTTTCGTTATGAAGGAAAAGTCAGGAATCAAAAAATATTTTTGTATATTATGAATTAACATTTATTATGTGATGTTAATTTCAAGTGCCGATAGGTGCCCAGGCTCTTGCTATATACAAAAAGGTAAATCTATTTTTTCAATCAATCCTTCCTATGACAGCTATATGCTATAGTTGTCCGATGTCAACCAAACTTGATCAGGATGTATTGGACCATCACATATGCATATTCTGTCAGTTTGGTTCATATATCTCAAACAACAAAAAAGGTTTTCATACTAAGACCTGTTCATACTAAGACACGATTTTCGTTCAGATCGTTCCTATGGCAGCTTTAAGATATAGTTGTCCGAATTTACCCAAATTTGGTCAGGATGTATGGGACCATTCCATATGCATATTCTGTTGGTTTGGTGGAGATGTCTCAAACAACAAAAAAGTTTTTCATACAAACACCTGATTTCAGACCGATAGTTCATATGACAGCTATATGATATGGTGGTCCGATCCGGCTGATTTTTATACATAATTTTACTATAAATTTAAAGAAATTTTGTGTTAAGTTTCAAGCCTCTACCTTTACTAGAAGTATTTTTGGCCGCCTTCCCCATACAACAGGAACCAGTGTGGCACTGGCTGATGGTGGAATAATTCGACCTGAACTTAGGCACCACTCGGGACTCCCCAAGGTATGCTACACAGTTGCACTTTTGAAGTACCAGGGCTGATAGCTACCAGATTGTTGGCGTTTGAAGTTGCCGCCAAGAGTTGGAGCAGATTAGCTGTTGGCTCGCGACGTTCCTCAGCACTGCAGACCAGCTGATTTTTATTACTTGCAAATTGCAGTATGCAAGTTGCAGAATCGGCGGGAATTTATTTTTGTTCTGTGTGCAAAACAAAACAAAAACAAATTTTTAGCAAAAAGCCTGAAGTGGCCCCTCACCCTTCCCTCGCCTCGTGTGGATCTCGGAGAAAGTCGCCTGGAATCGCTACTGGTGGAGATCCTGTCCTCAGCACGCTGTCTCTTGGTATGTGGATTCCCTTTGCAAAGGCCTTGTAGTAATTTGTTTATTATTTCCGGGTCTAAAACTGACAAAATTACACCAAATCACCGGAACGACTTTAAACACAACCGCGCACCTTTAAGCTCGTGTATATAGTATGAGTATGAGTGACTGAGTGTGTGTGTGTGCATTCATTCATACTGCCTGGCCTTTCCTCCATGTGCAGTGGCTGCGCTGCGCTGAATTGGGAAGGGTTACTAATAAAAACTAATATACTCTGCCTTCAAAGCCAATATGCTGGGTTTTTACACTGTTAAAAGGGCCAATAAGCCAAAGTCACCTGATGAATTTCATCATATCCCAAAACAAAGAACGAGAAAGTGAAAAGGGTGAGTTCAGCCGTGAGTCTGCGTGTGTGTGTGTGCGAGAACTGTGATATTTCACAGTAACCCTGACCTACGTCAAGCCAAAGAGAAATAAAATTTCAAAGTCAAAGTAAAATGCAAAGAATAATAAGTTGTGAGTCCGTGTGCGTGTGTGTGTGCAGAAATTGTACTACTCACAAAAACCCTGACCTACGTCAAGCCAAAGAGAAATACAATTTCAAAGACAAAAGTAAAAGTACAATCTGGGCTTTATCCGGCATCTTCATCTGGCGCACGGATCTGGATTTGTGTCCTGTCCCAGCGAGACACAGTGCCTGCCATCGCCCATTGCCTTTTTGAACGTAACCACAGCTTCTGACACAGCTACAACCTGACTTGATCCAAACGACAGACTACACGAGACGACTACTGGCACGGCACTGCACTAAATATCCACGCCCTCAGCCTGTATACTGGTCTCAGGCGAACGTCTTCATCAGGACCGTCTGCTGCCTCTCGGGATCGTCTTCATCTTCAGGATCGGCACTGTCTTCGTCTCATGGAGTCTGTCATCGCTTGATCGCCATCGAATTCTCCGACTCCTGGCATACGCAAGCCTGTTCCAACACGTCTCAACCATCACTACCACCACGTTCCTCGTTGGAGTTTGTAAACATCAAAACCGATAAGTCTTTAACCCTTGTGAGGCAGCATTCTGCTGGCCTCACAACACACAGTATTTTGCAACTTCAACATTGGCAACGCCAAAAAGGGATCAGCTGGCAACCTGGATTTCATTGGCAACGTCAGTTGAACCAGCCGATCACGAAGAACCAGCACAGAGGAGAATCGCGCTCTTTTCGTTCGTTCATATAGTTCTAAGGAACAACGAACTGGAGCGTGATCGTTCACCTAGTACCAAAGGTGAACGATAAAAACTTAACAGAGGCCTGTTAAGGAAAAATGGTGGAATTTCCGCCATGCCGGCAAGCGTCACTTTTCTGACGGGCTCAAAGCGAGCAGACGTGTTTTTTTTTCTCAAAAAGCAAGCCATCGACGGAAAACATTATTTTCAAAGAAAACAGCGAACAATGTATGCAATATCACCAGCAATAGCAACAACAACCACCACAACGTTTTGTGCGTGGGCATCGCGGCCAACAGTAACAACAACAAAAGCAACGTCTGTGCGCGAGCAGCGATTTACCGACGGCAGTAACTATTTTCTTCTGACTGTGCGGCGACATTTTTTTACAATTCGAAGATCAAACCAAAAATCCCAGCATGGGTCAATAAATATAAATCTTGTAACGATAGTGGTATGTTTTGTTCCTTGTGTAAATTCAGGTAACCTGATGCGAGCCCTAGGAGACGGGAGCACGATCGAACCGACTGGCCGGACCTGGTCCTCCGGAGGTGGTTCAAGAATAGAATTTCGGTCCGTTCCGCTTTCTATTCTGGAGCCTTCTCCGGGGACCAGGCCTGGAAACACCTGTATCCGGTTCGTGGACAGAATTTCGGTCTGTTCCGTTTTCTGTCAGCGGATCTGACCAGGCGGCCGGGTCCGGGCGACGTTGGGGCATCCCTGGAATGAGATTTCGGTCTTATCGTTTCTCATTCCGGGGTGCATCACCTAACGCCGCCGGAAGGGAACGAACGTGCGTCCCGAATCCGAGCCGAGGGGTTCAGGAGGTACGATGAGGACGACGCAACGGGTCTCGGGAGTCCCTTCATCGTCCTCCTGGGCCACTCTTGTGCTCGCTCAATGGTCATTTTCAGCCGATCTTCGAGCGAGAACGTCCGCCTACCCGCTGACGCTCCCGCCGCTCAATCCAGCCGTCCCAGATGTTTACAAATATTTCTGTAACAGACCCTGGCCGGACTGAGACGCCGACCCCGGCTGGAAAAGCTTCGTTACAGATGGCGCCCGAGCAGGGACGTCTGGATCAAAATTCTTATTTGACATTTTTTGTCTCTTTTGTAACCTCTCGAGCATCGATATCGGCCGGCCATTTTTTTTATTTTTTTCTATATTTTTTCTTATTGGAAGGTGTGCCACTCATCGTTACAAAGTGCAGGGTATTATAGGGTCATTAATATTTCCTCAATTTACTTTGTTTTCTGATTTAATATGAGAATCCCGGAGCCCGTCAGAAAAGTCAACCACCGGATTTTCACCAGTCGCAGGATTTTAACACAGCCCCGATTTCTTTTTTGGGCACCGTTTTGGCAAGACTTTCTCTTTTCCTCTCTCTCCATGGCCAATAGCCGCGGGCCCAGAAATTTAGCAGCTTCGGTTCGCCGCATGTCGGAAGATTTTTGTTGCTGCTTTCAGACCACGACGCAAGCAGAGACGCGACGCGAGCAGAGCCACGACGCAAGCAGAGCCACGACGCAAGCAGGGACGCAAGCAGAAGCACGACGCAAGCAGAGACGCGGGCAGAGCCACAGCAGAAGCACGACGCAAGCAGAGACGCGAGCAGAGCCACAGCAGAAGCACGACGCGAGCAGAGACGCGAGTAGAGCCACAGCAGAAGCACGACGCAAGCAGAGACACGAGCAGGGCAACACGTTAGCACCTACGTTACACCAAAAGTTAGCAAATTGGTACAGGCAGTGTAATGTGACAAGAAGTCAATTACAAAGTTTACTTAAGATTTTAAGGTCAGAAAACATAAATGTTCCTATTTCTGCTAAAGGGTTATTAAAAGAAAACAACAAAAAAGCTATAATTAGAACAGTGAGTCCAGGGCAATACACTCATATCGGAATAAAGCCATATCTGAGTTCAATTGAAAAGCAACTCTTAAGTGGATCCGAATTAATATTAAATGTTAATGTTGATGGGTTGCCACTTTTTAAAAGTTTTCAGACGTGTGTTTGGCCAATTTTAGGGTATTTTAAAAAACTAAAAAATTCAGAAGTGTTTCTTATAGGTTCATATTCAGGTACCTCAAAACCTTCTAATGTCAACCAATACCTGCACGGTTTTTTAGTTGAAATTAAAGAGTTAGTTCAAAACCCATTTCATATAGGTAGTACAGAGGTTAAGGTCAAACTCAACGCATTTATTTGCGATGCTCCTGCACGGGCTTTTATGTGTGGAACACTTGGGACAAATGCTTTAAACGGTTGCATGAAGTGCACACAGGTAGGGAAAGGGTCAACAATGCACTATGGGGCGAAATCCAATATCTCGAATATTTATTTATAACTTTAAAAATAAGCTAGATTTTTGAATGCGGTTTTTTTTATTTATGTTATGTACACCCTCAAAAATATTTTTGGAAGGTGGGCGTGCCACCACCACCGCCCTTCATTTTTTTTTTTCTTTTTGTATCGGTTACAAGTAAACTCTTAATGTATTTTCCAAATTACAAGCTTTGACCTTGTATATTATTAGAAATAAAAAGAAAAAGTACTTGTTAAGCAAACAAAGTTGTATGACCTTATAGATGCCTGTGAGCATAAAGTTAAAAAAAAAAAATTGGGGGCGGAGATTTTGCCACGCCTACTTTTCCAAAAAAATTCTATGGGTATACATAACACTGGAAAAAAACCGCATCAAAATATTCGAAGTAGTTTTCGAGTTAATAAAAAAAAACCTTAAAAACTGGTCAAATATTTCATACGACAAGTGAGCCAATCAGCACTAAAAAATGGTGAAGTTACGTCCTTAAAAATTAATTTGCGCAGATTGTGGGAAATTGTGGAAATTGAGACAAATTTCATTTAAATCACAATGAATGGATCTACGACATACAGGAACGCTAAGCCTCGTTAAGCATCTTTGCTAAATACTTCCGCAAAGATGATATTTCTTTCCAAGAAATTAGGTGTCAAAGCATTATCTAATTTTTCAAGATATTAATAGAAGACGCACAAATACAGACTATGTAGTGTCCCTTAAAATAGACGAATATTTTATTTCT
>JBAMBK010000886.1:0-168693 GCA_037043435.1 Drosophila suboccidentalis | reverse complement strand
AAGCAAAAGTTTATTCACATTTGCGTTGATTTATAATTACATTTTGCATGCTCATACGGGAGGCCTAGCTGAAAATTAAAACAAAATTAAAATAAACAAAAAGAAATTTGTATCTGTATCTAATATGTATAGCTGTATCTGTAACGTGTGCTGGCCGAAGTTTATTCCATAAATGCAAATCGTGTGTAGCTCATTGTCTGCCTGGCGCTTCGCTGGCCATTTGATTGAGTAGCCAATGCTCAGACAACTCGCCTCCTGCCCTCTGCTACATCCACGCCCCCTTTTCTGTTATAACGCCCACTCGTGTTTGGCACACGAATTTCGAAAGCGACGGCAGCCGATGCCGCATTTGCGTCAGGCGTGACGGTCAATGATCAGTTTTAGGCGACAACAACAAAAACAACTACAACAGATACATACAACAATAACAACAACATCATCATCATCATCTATGGGGGCACAGCTGGCAACAGTTGGCAATGTTGTTGCTGTTGACGCACTCTAATAACTTTTTTAAACGATGCCTGGCAATTTTGACTATTAAAAATATTTTGGCTGTTGGACAAACACAATCAAGTGCTTGTTGTTAATAGGTACATTGACTTTCGTATATCTTCTAATTATATACAAGTATTACATGTAATTCATGATCAATTTAATTACATTTACTTTAATCAGAGTTACATCTTTGTCCATATCTATGTCCGTTGTTTTCATAAACTCAGTTTAGTTTTAATTTAAAAATACTTTTCTTAATTTTTAATTAATTTCTATACATTTAATAGAAAATAGTCTTTTCCTTAAAAAGTCTTATTAGGACTTTTAAAATAAAATACACTTTTCTTGGTAGCTTGGCATCCATGAGCACTTTAGTATTACTTAGATTTTTATGTTCAATTTAATTGGGTATTTCAATTCGACTTTAATTCCTAATACTGTTTTGTCGTTAAAGATACAACTGATACAAGTTAATCCTAAAAGTTTTAATTGTCAGTTCGCCATAATCAATTGCCTTTTATTATTATTATTTTAATCTGCAAATTACCAATATTTACATTAGCTGTTAACTTGATATTTTGAGCTTTTGGTGATGCTAACTTTAGAGCATTCAATTCGCGCTGTGTGATAAATCTTTTCTTACATATTGTTTGTTTTTCCTTTCTTTTTTTTGTGCAGCCTCTTTAATAATTTAATTTGGGAGTGAAATTGAACACGCAAGGCGCCGTCGTAGTTGTTTTAACAGTAGTTTGGCCTCGGCATGCGATCTAACTGTTAGATACTTAGATACTTTTACTGGCAATCCTTTCTCAAATCCGACTTCCGTTTGGTAATTTCCGCCTGGGCCACGTTCAATGACTTGGACTTGGACATTTGCGTGACTTGTTGTTAATGTTATTGTTGTTGTTGTTGTTAAGAAACCTGATGTGCAATATATTTTACTCAACAATCAGTTAATATATTAATTTTGAGTTACATGTATTGGTTGCCGCGCCTGTCTCACTTCTTGATTAATAGGCAAATATGGTCCCCACCCATCCTGCCCCCCCCCCCCTTCTCCATCCGCCCCCATCAGGTGGCTGACCTTGCCATTCCATTAGCCTTTTCCCGTTTCCTTGTGACCAAGCAAGCAATTAAATAACATGATTTGTTCAAGCAAAGTTCTTTCTGTTTCAATCGAGTTATCTCTCTCTCACTCTTTCTGATTCTCCGATCATTTGCAAATGAAAATTTGTATTTCCGGGAAAAAAGCTGAAAATTATATGCTTTAAATTCTGTTGAATTCCGCACTTTGTCAGGTGAAAATAAATATATACTCTTTGTGTCAACCACAAATGACTCAAAAATTGTTAAGAAATTTGTTAAAAACAAAAAAATTTCGTTCAGCCTCTTGAAGACGATGACTCTTCATTTAAGTGGAAATTTAAAATGAAAGCTTTTGAACAATAATTTCTCAAGAAGCCAAGAGAAAATATCAATTAATTAATTGAGAACTTTTCGTCCAATGAATAAAATTATTTGCTTTGTTTAAAATGCAGTAAGAACTTTACATTCAAATCGCCTCTTCAGATTTGCAGTTACGGATACATTTGTTAATTTCATATCTTTGATAGACTTTTTAAGAAAAACAACAATAAACAGTTTACTTAACATCATTTACTCTTTCTATTAAATCTTTTTCAACTCCTTAACACTTCTCAAACTCGCCCAGATAATAATCCATTATACTTGTCACTGACAGACAGACAAGGCCAACAACTAAAACTTTCCTTCCCTAAGATGTCATAGCGCGAATCTGCCCCAATCTGCCCCCCAGTTGTTGAAGTATCTTCAAAATCCGCTTGTGATTGACTGCCTGACATTTCACAGAGGCAACACGACACATAATGTTGCCACTGCATCAACAGCAACAATAACATCTCATTAATTTCATATGAGGCGCCCCTTAACAGCAATTTCTCTTCTCATCCCGAGCCTGGAAAGCCGACAAATGTCAGCGCATTAAAATTAATGTGCTTCATTAAGATGTATTTCCACATCAAAGTCGAAATAATTCTGTGGAAAATGTGGCAACCTTCAAGAGCTTTAAAAGAATATTGTTACATTTTGAGTTGTGTTGTTAAATTACTGTTAATTACAGATCGGGATCATACTAAACCTTCATTTTCTTTCGGATATAATAATGTAAGAAGGATTTAGTCGAGAGTGCAAGACTAAAGAATACCCTATACCAGTCGCCCACATAATAAATTTGCTGCTTCTAGCTCTCTGAGATCGATTCGTTCTTACGGATAAATGGATATGATAATATCGACTCGTCTATTGATTTTTATCCAGAATGTATGTACCTTATGGGATCTACTTCGTCTCCTTCTGCCTGTTTCATTCTTTGAAAAAACTTTATGTACTTTCAACTAAGTTTTAATGAATAGTCCTAACAGAATGGCTATTTAAAATGTTTAGTTATGAAAGGAAAACCACTCGATCCCATTCCTAATAACATTTTTAACTAAAAATCAATTAATATGGATACATTTTGGTTTAAACAAATTTAAATATAAAGTTCCGTTCGCCATATTTGTATGGCTTCAAAGTGGGATTTAATGAAAGGGTGTTAAATTATAGCTTAATAATAGTTATTGTCATGTAATTTTTGTCAGCCCTAGAAATTTATCATTTGTATGCGCCAGTAATGAAATCTTTAAGATTCTTTAGTAGGCTTTGCCAAAAGACTTGCAAGGCTTGCAGAAGA
Source organism: Drosophila suboccidentalis (assembly GCA_037043435.1). NCBI lineage: Eukaryota > Metazoa > Arthropoda > Insecta > Diptera > Drosophilidae > Drosophila > Drosophila suboccidentalis. Next base: position 165,443 of record JBAMBK010000886.1, on the reverse strand, counting down.
TACAAATGTATCTTTTACAGTGCACACAAGCGGATCGCAATGCAGTTTCTCAATTGACATACAAAAGGCGCAAAATGCGCATAAATTGTATATGTATTTATCACTTTTATACTGCGCACTTGCATTGCTAAGTTCAAACTCAGATGACTTGTAAATGTCTGGATCTTTAGAAACTATCCTCTCTACTCTAGACGATATAACAAAAGTCTCGCCCAACATATTTCTGTTCGGTAGTATTTGTGATTTAACATGTATGAAACTGAACAATGCAAATAAAAGTATATTTAAGTAAATAATTTTGAAATTATTTGATTTAATGAATAAATATTATGAAACAAAAATAATACTAATATTTAAAACCCTAATAATCATAGAGACTCTCAACTCTTACTGAGTTTTCCAAAAAAATAAAATGGGTAGATTAAAACCTAAAAATAATTAATTCGGAAATTAAAAAAAACAAAAACGGTTAATTAATTGTGACTGCTTAAATTTACTTCTAGCACTTTTGACCACTGTTACTTAGTTTAATTAAATCAAAAGATGAATTAAAAGTCTTAGGCTCCGCATACATTTTAGAATGAAAATTGAATTTGATTCTACTTTAACATTTTCCCTATTTTCCTATCTGAAGCTCTCTTTATTTCTTTATTTTACCAAAAAGTATTTTGAGCATTACTCTGTTTAGATTTATTTGGAGCGACCGCTGCATAACGTCATTAATTTTAAGTTGTTCTTCGCACGCCCAGCTAAAAATCATGTTCTATTGCAAAAGTTCTGGACCATCTGGTCCGCTTCGAATGCGTGCCAGCGAATAGTAATAAGTATTTTCTTCGTTCCCATTTTCCGTCTTGTATGTTTATTTGTTTATGTGTTGTTTTTTTTATGCGCTCGGACTCGGAAAATTTCCTAGTTGCATCGCGTGCACTTCATGGACGATTCTGGAGCAGGGGGATTTAATTCTTCCGGAATACCCAGTTGGACTTGTTGGCATATGGAGAAAGTAATCTACAGTGGCTCACAGCTTATTTCGTGCAAGGGTAGGGTCGAACTTAAAGACCGAATAACGCCTAAGCTATTAAAGATATCAACAAAATTTAAATGCAGTTCTTTTCAGCAGACTGTCTATATTCTTGGGTGCCACAGAAATCGCTTTAGCTTGAATTTCATTTAAATTTCATACAAATTCCAGTGAAATTCAAGCGAAAGCGATTTCTGTGGCACCCTTGATTAGCTTAGATATTTCACTGTTATTCTCTTTCTATAAATAGCCCTTCAAATTAAGAATAACTTAAACTATTGGTTTTTTTTCATGTTACAGCTTATTTCGTGTGGGCACTTGGAGTGACTCTAAATCTGTAATTGTGATTATAATGTCGCAATGGAATTCATAGCTGATCCTGCTGCAGATATTTTGTTGGTCGATTACCGATTTACCCCGACCGGACGAAAACTTTCCCTGCAGAGCGCACTTTGCCAAATCTATAAAGTTTTCTGTACAAATTGTCCGACTGGGTAAGCTAGGAGTTAGCCTCTATAGAAAAGTGAGAATGTTTACGAAGCGTTTTTAATGAATTTGTTTTCATTTTCGACTGCATTTTGTTTATGAAAAGCATCCGATGATGCAAATATTTAAGGTTGAATTAGAGAAATATTTGGGCTAGAATTTCAAATAACCAAACGGTAGTATTTACACCCACTTAGAAGTATGCTTGCCATTGTAGCACTTAACGCTATTTGGGGTCATTTACACCTGTAATTAATCCATTAGTGTGTGCAGAAAGCGACCTTTTGTGGGGAAAAATTACCCAAGCCAAAGACACGCAAATTTCACTGAACGTCGACCCTTCTCGTTACTTTTGAAAATAACATGAAAATTTAGCAATTTTCATTTACATTGCGCTCGTTTTTATTAGCACTACAAAACACTTTTCGGCCTTTATGGTATGTGGGTCGGTTGGGGTCGGGTCGTTGGGATCGCTTGGTTGGACGCTGGATTGTGTAAGGTCTATGTCTAGGTCTCTCAAGTATGTGGTTCGTGCTTTCTGGACTGTAAACTGATCGTACATACATGTGTCTACAATTGCCGAGGTCTATTTTGAAGGTTTAAGTAATGGAAAATTTGCTTAAAAGTGGGTCAAGTGTAGTCAAGAATTTGGATAGGATTTTATTGAACGCGAATATTTGCTCATTCAAAAAATCAGGGACAGATTTTAAGGTTAACAAATGCGAATCAATAGGTATAAAAGTTCAATATTAGTGATGATCAGAAATAATGAGAGCTGATCGACAGTAAAGTAAGTAAAATTAAAAAACATCATACAAATTTAAAATATATTGATGAAAAATAAAATATATCACAAAGTCTTCTTAATTCTCCAACTGAACTAGAATTTAATGAACACAAAGATATTTCAACAAACAGTCTGGCAGCACTACAATCAGTGTTGCTTTGACAGTTGACTTTTATTTTTTACATATGTATGTACATGCAGATTTGTGATAAACAGAATAAAAAATATATTGAACAAAATTAATATAACCAAGTGCATTAAAAATTAAACCGTAACCGTAAACTACGTAAGATTAGTTTCTGGTTTCTTTGTGTGACTCCACTTAACGAACTGTTCCATAGAGTGGAACTGGAACATGCTCCACACACACACACACACAACGAAATTTGCGTTATGAAAATAATTTCTTTTTCGCTCAATTTGCAATTCCAACGAGTCGTAAAAAATCATATCAAAGTTGCCTAGACGATGTCGTTCCACGACAAGAGGGGCGATACGATGTGGCAATTTTCACAACTCCTCTATATCGTTTCCCCTTTCTTATTCCCTTGTACGTATTTATCTTCCTCTATGCCACACCCACATACTTGACGACGTTGTGTGTGGCGAAGTCGGCGACGTTTGCTGATTCTTTTTTCCTGCTCCTCCATATCGAATTACATTTGTTGCCATATCCACTTAAGGCCACTTACGATTGAAAGTAAGTGGTATGCATACCCTGTAAATGGGCCAGTAATGAAGAATATGAATTGGTTTAATGGTTTTTATTATCAGTTTAGTCATATTTATGCATACTTAATAATCTGCAATCTGAGAATAGATTGAATAATGAATAGAATAGTAGGTACTTGTAAATTTTTTTTTCATTTTACAATGCCCATAAGAAACAATCTTTTAATTTTCTTTAAATTGAAATAAAATTAATAACATTATTTCCATTCTTGTTGCAATTTTATTCAAAAACGTTTAATTTTTGCATAAATTAACACACCATCGAAAACTATCGACGACTATCAATGGTTTTGAAAAAATATCGCTCACTATTGATGTTGTCGACTATAGTTATCCAAATAGTTATAGTTATACAAATTAATCGAAAAATTGACAAATCGATTTTATCGGATACAAAAGTCAAGTACTTTTACTCGATAATTTCTTTTAACGATATCTTTTTTATTGTTTTGACGATTTTAACATTTCGATTTAAAACTTGATCTATCATTTGGATTTACATCACTCGTAGGTACAAATACTGGGTAACTGCTAGTCAAGCTTGTAATTACACTACAAGTTACATATGAAAATTCGACAAGCTAATCAAGTGGGTCTCATTATGAGCTCTGCTCAGATTTTCTTACTCTTAAGATCTTTCCCACAATTTAAAAACTCCCAATACGACCATATGATTTATTTGAACAATTTCAAATGCTGTGTAAATTGTGTTGATGGACTTTAACCCCAGAGCGAAACGATGATTGACCCCGTCTCGGGTTTGTTTTTTTGATGCACAGCTGTCACGGCTCCTGATTCATTTGGTGGGTAACCGGTTCGAAGTTCGAATACCACTTGAGAAATTCTGTTTACATTTGATGTGAAGGAAAGTCGTAAAACCCTCGGGATAGGCATATGTATGTATGTATGTTTGTATGTACATGCATGCCCACATACTTAGGAGCAGTTGGAGCCACGCCTTATCGGCAACAATTTGATCTTTTGTTTACATTTGAACATATTTCTGATGTGGCTTTGCTTTTAATTGACATTTGATTTCGTTACGTTCCGCCCGCCCTTGTCTGGGTGCCAGATCTCGTGGCTGTTGTAACTTCTGTCTTGTGGAATAATTAATTTATGCGTACATTAACCGTTACTTGATTGTAGGTCCAAGACAGAGACACAGACTCAGACTCGGACCTTATCTCGACGTCTCGCAAGCCGATTAAGTCCGCAAGCTCTGGTCAACTTTTCAATTGCAGTCAGGGAGAGGGCAAGAAGAGGAGGAGTTGAGGTCCAACTGTGGTAATTATGGGCCTGAATCAGGCCCCTCCCTTCATGTCTGACACATGCTTCGAGTGCTTGTACTTATATTCTTTGTGATTAATTGTCGACACTGCAAGTCCGGAAAGTACTTTCGTCTTAAGCAACTAACACTATCTGAAAATATGAAATTGATCTTATTACTTTAAAATTTACAGCCTGGGGCTTTGATCTCTTGGCATGACAATGTCGCCTTCCTGTTGAACTAGTCTATTCAAGTCAAACGTTGTGCCTCATTATGGCCTAGAAATGTTCGTTAAGTTTTTGAATTGAGTTCAGATTTGTCAACTAGAAATATTGCATTCATATAAAACATTTTACAATTTAAAATTAAATTATGTCCAATGTTTAATTTAAGACTGAAAGGTTCAAAAAGAAATTAAGCTTCAAAAATCTAAAATTTACACAAATTAAAAATTAGTTAATCAAAGATTTTTTGCATAGATTGTGCAAAGAACCAAAGTAAATAAGTCCGTTTACATTATTGAAGGTTGGTTAACTAAGGGCGTTAAACCTATGTACTAACAACCTTCATTAAAATTATTTTGATAACTCTTTAAGTTACGATTTTTTACACGCCGAAGGTGCTGGTTGAAATAAGCTGTGAGCCACTGTATGTTATTACATAAATTTAATTCTGAAGATATTTCATTTTAATTGAATATTAAAACCTACATTCCAAATAAAAGTTATTCCTTAAACGATTTTTCGCCATTAGATCTTTAAAGAAAAATGTTTCAAGAATCTTTATTATTCCAAATATTCGTCTGTAACTTGCTTTATAAACACGTCTCTCATTATCAAATTTTTCTAGCTTTAACTTGAATTTGAAAGGGAATATAATTTAAGATCTTCAAGTGTCAGTCCAGTTTCCCATCGCAGTTCAATTAAATGATGCTTAACTCGCGTAGGTGGCTACTTAAAGAGTCGATTCAGAAGCAGAATAAGTCTAGACTCTAGAGGAATGATGGACTATACATAAGAGATACAATAATTTCTTTCCAAGAAATCAGCATAGGTCAGCAGACAGAGACCCAGACAGAGTGGGAAGTCAACGCCAATGATTGCCCAGTAAAGAAGGAGAATCGAGAATCGAGCATCGAGCATCGAGAATCGGCGACGACTGCTCCCGGTCGATTGAATGAAGACCCCGTTGACGACCCCAGAAGTCATGATGCAGCTAAATATACGCGTCTGTATATTCATATATAATCAAAAGAAACGCACACACACCCAATAAACTTGCGTAGGACTTTGCGAAGTTGAAGACAACGAAGAAGACTCCAGACATTGAGGAAGACTCTAGACCAGCGGTCGGCACGGCCCTATCCCGTAGGCATAGGAAACTTGCGTAGCTACTGCGCTGTCGCTCATGTACACTCACGTACGACACACTTCTACGATTTGCTTCTGTTAACGTCGCTGTTATTCCGCTGTTAGGCGAACAAAAATGCACACTAACGCAATGCAAACATATGACTGTGTTGGTGCCGACCACTGCTCTAGACCTCTGACAATGTGCAGAAATGTTTTCTTCTGTCGTTTTTCTCCCTTTTCCTTTTTTTCTTTTCTCTGCTGTGTTTTGATTACTTTATGTTGTATTTTTTTTTTCTTTTTTGATAAATGCGGCTCATCATGTAATTTTAAACGCACCGCGCATGTTAAACAAACAATTTCCCGTGACAGTGTAAAATGTTTGCCCAACGCCCAACGACGCGTCGGGTTAGTGCCAAGATGTAGAGGGGCGGGGCACAGGGGCAGTGGAGGGGGTAACAACTAGCCTAATGTAATAATATTTAGCTGCGGGCCCTAAAGCCACATTACACGATGACTCGCAAAGAAAGCGAGTGTTAAATGCAACTTTTGTTCCAAGTTTTTTCTTCTACACCCTGTAATTTGGAAATGCTCAAAACGGGTGTATTAATTTGCAATTATAATTGTAACAGACAAAAAAACAGGTTTACCAATTAATTAATTTTCTAGATTTAAACTACAAATTTGAATAAATCCTAAAGAATTTTTGGTTTACTTGCGAGGTATTTATTTACCGCATTTTCTTGTCCCTCAACATTTTTGTTGGAAAATCTCTTCTGGTAGCGGCCAGAAGAATCGTGTTGATGGATTTCTTCCTGTCATAAAAGCTGTGGAAAGAAGTGCCAACAGTCCGTCTATGTGGGCTGCTCTCGTGATAGAAGTTGTATTACTTCTCTTCATACTTCTACTCTTTTTTTTTTTTCGAAATTATCATTCAAAATGCGTGTACCCCACGTAGATTCAATGTGGGACGTGAGGTGAAGTATGCGTGGATGAAGGTGGGTGTGTGAAGGTGGAAATGCGTAGTTGGTTGGGAAAGAGCTAAAGAAACTTAAAAAATACCAAAAAAAATAATAATTTAAAGATGTTATTAAATTGATTTTTAACGTATTTATTAAGTTTCAATACTAATACACTAATATACATATTAAATGAAAAAAAAAGGCAAAAATTTACACTATTTTTATTATAAAAGACAAGCTTTGAAGATCTGTCGTTTCGAACAATGCATCGCGAACGCGACGAGCAGAAGTCATGTTTGACTTGACAAATGCGAAAGTCTTTGAAATGTGGCGAGTATTTTGGATGAAAATACTCTTAAACCATAATAAAATAATGTAGTTTTCCATTTTAGAAATATTTTTTTATGTTACTATCATTTTATTTATTTTCCACGATTTATTAGTAATTTGTAACGCGACATCGCGAACGTGACAAGATTTCCACCTAGTTTTTCCAAGAGTTTGTTCATCAAATTTCATTCTATATATCGGAAACAGCTTTTAAAACTTGTTTTAAATACATTTTTCAATATATTTCTGTGTATTAAAATGGTTTATGCTACAATCTTACTTAGTGTATTCGTCAGAATGCAAACGGTCCATTTTGGAATTAAATTTTTAAGATAGAAATAGTGAATTTATTCCAATATATAACAGAATCTTTATGTTCATCCTATTGAATTTATTCTAGCGTATATTGCTAAAATAAATAACTTGAATACATGTTTGAAGAAAATTTCACAAGATGTGAGTTGTTGATAAATTTTACGTTTTTAGGCAAGGTGGATCTTTTTCTGGAAATACCCATATGTATTATAATATTTTGAGCAGCAAATTAAACCGAAACAGATATCGGGTCCGGTACATCCCGAAAAATACTGTTTTTCGATAAAAGATTCTGTTTACGGTTCCGGTATGTACCGATGCACCATTAAAAAATATTTGGAATTTAAAAGAAACTCAAGTATATTAACAGATATGCAAATGTGACTTAAATTTTAGGTAATTTTTTTTTAACTTAAATCAAAATTTTGTCGAACAGAAACCAAATTTCAGCGTTTTTGAAAAGGTACAATCGAATCGTTAAAAAAGTTTCGGATTTCGATTCTTAAGAAAGATTTTATTTGGGTTTCCGATACTAAATATGAAACAGTTAATTTTGTTTGCATAAAACCATTTAAAACAAACTTTATACTTTTGAAAAACAATAAATATTATTATATTGTTTCTTTAGACCTGAAAACCAAAGTCTGAAGATCATAACTATCCTGTTCACTCATCCAGATACATATATATTAACTATCTGGGTGTGATCAGTTTCGACACCATTTTAAATAATTATATCGTGCGTGTTTGCACTTGTTATCAGCAGTTTTCTCTATATGATAAATATTCAAAGCACATCCCCAGACTGTTCTCTTTTTCTTTTTCTTTTTCTTTTAATTTTTTTGAGCTTGTTTTGATTTCTTGCTTATGTTGTTGTTGTTGTTGGCGTTGTTGGCGTTGTCTGCTTTTCCAGTTTTAGGTCGTTGACAACAGCTGTTCCATGTGTTGCAATTGGAATAAACAAATCTTGTTTCTTTTCTTTGGTATTGATAAGAACAAATTCCTGCAGATTGACGCACAGTTGGGTTGCTTCATGTTTCATTCACATTATCAGCTGTGTTACCAGCTACTTCACCATTTTATGAATTTCTATTTATTTTCTTGACTTTAATTAAACTATTGTGAATATAAATGCCAAGAGCGTCGGCAGCTTTACAAGCAGAGGGGCCAAAATATGTTTTTTCACGTTCTCACATTCACTTTGGTTTGATTTCGGAAGCTACATAATGTAAAGTTATGAATGTAGGGGGGTGGGGGGTCAATGGCGCCCCCTGCCCCCGCCTGCAGACGCCCCTAATAATTAATTAAATCTCACTTGCCTAATGTTAAGCGACACTGATAATTTACAGCGCTCTGTTAAGGCCACCTCACGCGGCGCTGTTAACAGCTGGAGATAGAAAGAGCGAATGAGCTGCAAGCTTTGCGTTTGAATTTGCTCGCAGTGATTGTATTTTGTTGTTGCTTGCTCTCCAGCAAAGACAGAGACAAAACAATAACAAGAGAGCTGCGCATGATTTATGTGTGTGTGTGTGTGTGTTTCTATATGTGACTTGCGGATGAAATTGACTTTGCTTCAAGATGCGCTTAAAGCGTTGCCAGACTGCCCGTTTTGCTTTCCCCCAAGAACGTTGATCAGTGCGATCAATTCAATGGTTATTTATTGAAACTCGAAGAATGAAATCCAAGTACCCATATGAAGGTCAATACAAACAAGGGGGCTCCGCCCCCTGCTCGCTTCGCTCGCCTACCCCCGGCTCGCTTCGCTCGCGGGGAGGTGCGGCTACAGTCGAGTTTGCTCGACTGTGAGATACCCTGTGCCAGTCTCCATAAAAAAGGATATTAGTTATAATATAATTAGTAATATGTATTAAAGCATATAATTTGGTGAACGATATATGTAGTAGTCCGATTTCAACTAAATTTGGTGATGCCAAGGACCATCCCGTATGCATATTGTGTCAGTTTGGTTGAGATATACTTATACTTTGGTTGAGATAAACTCAAACAACAAAAAATCTGTTCATACTAAGACTTGATTTTCGACTGATTGATCCTATTGCAGCTATATGATATAGTAGTCCGATTTCAACAGAAGTTGGTCAGGATGTGAAGAACCATCCCGTAAGCGTATTCTGTCAGTTTGGTTGAGATATCTCAAACAACAAAAAATCTGTTCATACTAAGACTTGATTTTCGACTGATCGTTCCTATGGAAACTATATGATATAGTAGCCTGATTTCAACTTAATTTGATCACGATGTCTAGGACCATCCCGTATGCATATTCTGTTAGTTTTGTTCAGATATCTCAAACAACAAAAAAGTTGTTCATACTGAGACTTGATTTTCGACTGATCGTTCATATGGCAGCTATATGATATAGTAGTCCGATTTCAGCCTTATTTGGTCAGGATGTCAAAGACCATCCCGTTAGTATATCCTGTCAGTTTGGTTGAGATATCTTAAACAACAAAAAAGTTGTTCATACTGAGACTTGATTTTCGACTGATCATTCCTATGGCAGCTATATGATATAGTAGCCTGATTTCAACTTAATTTGATCAGGATGTCTAGGACCATCCCGTGTGTATATTATGTCAGTTTGGTTGAGATATCTGGAACAACAAAAAAGTTGTTCATACTGAGACTTGATTTTCGACTGATCGTTCCTATGGCAGCTATATGATATAGTAGTCCGATTTCAGCCCTATTTGGTCAGGATGTCAAAGACCATCCCGTTAGTATATCCTGTCAGTTTGGTTGAGATATCTTAAACAACAAAAAAGTTGTTCATACTGAGACTTGATTTTCGACTGATCATTCCTATGGCAGCTATATGATATAGTAGCCTGATTTCAACTTAATTTGATCAGGATGTCTAGGACCATCCCGTGTGCATATTCTGTCAGTTTGGTTGAGATATCTCAAACAACAAAAAAGTTGTTCATACTGAGACTTGATTTTCGACTGATCGTTCCTATGGCAGCTATATGATATAGTAGTCCTATTTCAACCCTATTTGGTCAGGTTATCAAGGACTATCCTGTTAGCATATCCTGTCAGTTTAGTTGAGATATCTCAAACAAAAAAAAAGTTTTTCATACTAAGACTTGATTTTCGACTGATCATTCCTATGGCAGCTATATGATATAGTGGTCTGATTTCAACCTTATTTGGTCAGGATGTCAAGGACCATCCTGTTAGCATATCCTGTCAGTTTAGTTGAGATATCTCAAACAAAAAAAAAGTTTTTCATACTAAGACTTGATTTTCGACTGATCATTCCTATGGCAGCTATATGATATAGTGGTCTGATTTCAACCTTATTTGGTCAGGATGTCAAGGACCATCCTGTTGGCATATCCTGTCAGTTTAGTTGAGATATCTCAAACAAAAAAAAAGTTTTTCATACTAAGACTTGATTTTCGACTGATCATTCCTATGGCAGCTATATGATATAGTGGTCCGATCCAAATTTAAAAACAAACTTGATCTGCGTCCGGTATCCAGCAACCTACATACCAAATTTGAAGTCTCTAGCTATTATAGTCTCTGAGATCGACGCGTTCAAACAGACGGACGGACGGACAGACGGACGGACAGACAGACGGACATGGCTCAATCAACTCGGCTGTTGATGCTGATCAAGAATATACATACTTTATGGGGTCGGAGATGTTTCCTTCTCCCTGTTACATACATCACACAAATCTAATATACCCTTTTGACCATTTTCAATGGGCACAGGGTATAAAAATTGTTACAATGGAATTTCGATATGCGGGTTTGATTGCTTGATATGAAAATGATCGATTTCGTTGAAGTAATTTGATAGACATTCATTATGGACATTAAGGGTTGCTTAATAATAATAGTTAATATTAAATGTCTCTCACTAAACACATTTTTGCAATGCCACAGTATTCTCTTGTGTGTCGTCACAAAATCTCCAAAAGCACAAACCCGCTCAAGCACACACACACATACGCAACTCTGCAAACTCACCCACACGCAAGTCTTTGCACTCTCTCGGTACCATATTATCTCTCTCTTTCTCACCCCTTGTCGTTTTTTAGCTTGTCGCTCTCATTCAATTATGTTGTGCTGGCTTTTCGTTGTGTTTACTTTTGTTTTGGGTTGCGTTGTTGTTGTTGTTGCTGCATTGCTGTTATTGCTCTCACGCTCTTTCTCTCTCGCGCTGTAGTGCTTTGGCTCCATCGTTGTCTTTGCAGTGCTTGTGTACATTTGTTAGTGCTGAGCTGTACTTTTCATTGTTATTGCTTGTGCGTTTGGTTTGGGCTATACTCTGTAAAATGGATATGTAAGTATGTATGTTATTTGAATATGACATTATTGTGATTAGTTTTTGCAAAAGTTTTATAAGGTACAATTAAATCTGAAGATTCAAGATTCCACCTGAACATTCGCTGAACAGCCAAAAAATTAAATAACTACATTTACAGAGTATTTTCGTAGTCGTGCTCTTCTCCTAACTTGTTTCTAGTTGTTTTCTTTTGCCTTTGTCCGTAGCTTGCAGCTGCTGCCGCTGTCGCTGCCACTGTCTCTGCCGCGTTGACTGCTGCCAGACTCTTATTGGATTTCAGTTCAGAAAATTTGTTCGCGCTGTGCGGTTGTGTGGAGCGGAAACTTGAAATTTACTTTCAATTTGCCCAAAGGTTTTCATTTGTTTTGTACTCGTTCGTTCGTTCGTTCGTTTGGCGCATTGTTGATTTGAATTGTGAGAGAAGCGGCAGCAGCATCCTAGAAAGTAACTGCAGTCGCACATTTCTGAATCGTTTCAATAGAACGCGTCAATAAATTATTTGAATGCAGTTTAAATAGAAATCTGTAAAAAATTGAAAGTGAAATTTGTTCAAGAAATTGTAACGGTAAAACAAAAACACCGCAAGACGACGCGCAAAAAATTTGTTGAATGAAACGCTAAATAAGCGAACCAATCAAATATTAATCCAAGCAATAAAATAATAATTAAAAATCTAACGGCAAAAAAATAATTTGTATTTATTACAAAAGTGTTTAACAGTTTAACGATAAAAATTAAAAGTGTTCCTTTGTTGTGCAATTACAACAATTTCGAGCAATTTCAATTCGAATTCAAGAAGCAACAATAAAAAGCAGCATCAAAAACAACAACAACAATCATAAAAATAATAATAAGGTACGAGTAAAAGTGTGTACACATGTTTAATATCTTGTTCATTCTTGTCATTTTTTATTCAAGTCTGTTTTGAGTGTGTGCCAGTGGTTGAAACACTCACATATACAAATACATAGATACAGTTAGAGACTGTAATCATTAGTCTGCATGCATCCACCAAACAAAAATAATAATGCGAATATAATTTTTTTTTGTCACTCATTGCGCTCAGAGAGGGAGAGAGAGCGAGAGCGAGAGTTCGTTAAAGGGAGTGCAATACAGAGAGCGTATGTTTGGGAGAGTTATGCAGCATCCCAAAAACAAAGTGAATGTTTGCATGTGCATGTGGGTGTGTGTGTGTGTGCAGGATATGTATTCAAATCCTTTAACGAACGAAAAAGGGAAAATGGAAATGAAACCAATGCAATGTGAGGGAGTTTATAGAAATCATGCAATTATATTAAATAACAATAAAATTTCATTTAAAGAATATCATGAAAAACAATAACAATATGTGATTTTTAATAATATTTATTACTTTTGATATTTATTTCTGACACTGAAACACGTTTAAATGTCGTAAATCTTATCAGTCATCTCAGCTGATTTTAAGTGCAATATCAATTAATTGTTTTTAAACATTTTGTCGAGTACGATGACATTTTAAATAAATAATTTACAAATATATTTATGCATGGTTGTATTACGTATTGTATCATTTTTGAATACAAATTGTTGAATATTTTTATTTTTGTTGAGCTCTCATTCATACAAAATTCATTCTAAATATAAATTCATATAGATTTTGTATTTATTTCTGTTTGTTGTTGATTTGTTTATAAACAAATTTCGTAGCGCCTCAAAAAAAGGCTGATAAGATGGGTTCAGATTTTTAAAAATAATATAAAATTTTTAATATTATTGATGTTATTTATAGATAAGACTATCTGTTTTATTATTATATAATTAAGTTCTCTTTTAATTTCTTAACACAAATAATATTTAAATGCTTTATGAAAAATATCTGCAATTCAAATTCAATTAATATTCAAAATTATTTATAATTCAGAGAACAATCACAGATAGAAAAGAAATGGTCCAACATCAGGTGAAACTTTTGCTCATTTGAGAAGGAACAAAATGAAATCAAAAGAACTAACAACCAATTTATAACCCATCGATATCGCTGCCAATGTTCGCCGGTCGCTAATGAGCAGCCTCGTGAACAATGGGGATTGAAGATTTAAGTCAGCCGAGAAACGATAAGAAACAACCAACAACAAACAGCTCAGTCATGTCAACACACACACACACACAACACTCTTGTGGATGCTCATATACATACATACACTTTAGCATAGATGCTGTTAGATCTTCAGATACAAATTGTAGCTTTTGTGAAATTTTTGCGTATTTCACAGATTTTTTTGTTTTCTTTATACTGCCAAGAGTTGTTTTCCAGATCAAGTAAGCATTTGAAAATTAGTTTCGTCGGCTCGAATTTAATAAATTTATTTTTTAACATAATTTATAATTATTATATTTTAAAATTAAATATAAAAACTAAAAAATACATTTTCGAAAGGGTATTAAATTTGCATCAACTCGCAGACAACTAACTGTTCTTTCTCTATAGTTGTTGGGTTTGTTGTTGACCCCCCTTTGGCTATCAACTGGCTAATCAATGCTTTGTTTGTTGTCTGACTTGGAAGCACTATTATTAATCATTTCTTTGTAATCAATTTGCAGCACGTTTTTGCATTTGAATTTAGTTAAGCTTTCCATTTCAATCAAACTATTGGTCTGCTTAAAAGCTATTTGCTATGAGACTCTGAAAACAACTGCACTCTTTAAAGTACAAGATACTGATTGGATTTCATGGAATTCTGCAAAAACATAAAACTGAAATTCTTTCATTTCATTATGTTGATTGCTATGCAAATGCACGAAATGAGATTTTCTGACCTGTTTAGAAATTCAAATGAAATTTAGTTTTTCTTTCGGCAAGACATTCGCTTACGCACTCACAGTGACACAATTTCGATGCCCTCAGGTGTGATTTGGTTATTCATACATACATATGTACCAACACACACATATGTACATATCTCTGTGTATGTGTTTTTCTTGTTTTGTTTTTATGGTCCCGCTGAAGTATCATATAAAAAATGGTAACCCACTTGTGCCCCTTAACTGCTCCGTTTCCTAACGGACTTAAAATGTTATTACTATAAGTATTTATTTTTGTTGCTATTTGCGCAATTTTTATGATGTGCAGAAAAGTTTCGGCTGCCCAATGAGGAATTGAGGAATTACCTGAGCAAGAGAAATAGAGAGAGACAAGTGGCAAAAGTGCCGTTAGGACAACAAAAACCACTCAAGAAGTAGTTAAATTTTTGCAATAATTATTGTACCAAAAATATACATATTATATATATTTCGTATAATTTAGACTTTGAATGTTATTTTATTCAACTAACTTAGATCTTTCCAAAAATATTCTTTTACATTTAACTTTTAACTCAACTCTGTGATTTCTCTTTGGAAATCATAATCTAAATTAATTACCAATAATAACACGATTCTCGAGAGCCATCAAAATATTATTGACTAGGTCATTGCCATTTAATCTCAACACTCGAAATACGAAATCTTGGTTAAAAATCTTGACTTGAGTGTCTTCAAAAAAATATATAAATACACTTAATAATTGAGTTCGATTTCAGTACTTAGACATTGAATGAATAGCACACGCCGTTCAGAGTTATCAAAAGAGATTAGTGAACATGAACTGGACTCAAGTATCAAAGTTCTTGGCTGCGCAATAAAAAGTATATCAGTAAAAAATATAAAAAATGTCTAAAAACCACACAGAAACCCTTATCATACGGCAACGAAATCAAAATGTGACACAGAAATCGTTGATCAGGGAAGACCCCCCGAAATAACCTCTGAGATAACGAATTAACACTAACATGTTGAAATTTCCGCGCAAATTTGATGATACATTTATAATTCCAATGAAGCGACGGATGAATCTTTCACCAAACAGGTGTAACTGGTCCTATAACAAAAGCAAGAGAGATCTAAAGAGAGTTAGAGGGAATTCGGAATAGTATTTACAATCAAATCAAGTACAACTTTAAATCAAATTACTTAAATAAAGGGAAGTGGACTTTTAAGATGAGGTGGTTTTTTATAAAGCAATTATAATCGGTTGTCAGGCGGCATTATGTCTTCATCCATATACATAGCATATACATACATACATGTATTGTGCTTAAATTTAGCACTACGAGAACTATTGACGACACGTCGCGTCTTACCGTTTTGCCTCTCTTTCCCTCTTTTACTCTCCTCCTCTCCCTCTCTTCCCCTCTTCCCCTTCGACTCCGATGTGCGTCACAATTGCTGGCATCACTTGCCATAAATCTTCCGACAATTGTCTAGTTGATACAAAACGCTTCCACTCACGATTTGATTGCGTGTGTAGTTATAGGGTTTCTTGATCTACCCTAAACGACAACTACAGTAACAACTTTTCATCTGATTATCTACATATATGTATATGTACATAGGAAGTAATAATATTCCCAGGCATTTGATCTGCCATTTCAATTCGAAATTTCTATACGATATTCTCGACGAGGTCGTTTGCTTATCAATTTTATACTTGCGCTTATCTCTTGCGACTCCAGGCAATGTTTATGATACATAAGTGATTAAGCTAAGCAATTAGTTAAGTAAATATATTCGCGTATTGTAGTTAATATCTAAAGACCTAAAAACTGGTAATTTAAATATACATAGATAAGCTAACAAAACGTTTCATTGAGTAGTTAAACAAGTTTTAGATGGTGAAATATGCTAAAATTGCATTTGAGAGTTTTCATAAAGTTGTTTGACTTGTTGCTGCGATAATGTGAACTTAATAATGAAAATAAAAGTATATAAAAATGTTCAGATTTCGGAAGAATCACCTGCAAAACATTTATATTATTTCTCTAAAAGTTGAATTAAGGTGTTCTTTGCTTTAAAAATCATTGCAATATTTTTTAATCTCAATTTAGTTACTTATTGAAAAAATCGTACGAATTTATAACGAATGTTTAATGTGATCACAAGCAAATAAAATTGGTATAGAAGACTTGTTGACACATTTTAACAAACTCAATTATCAAGTAAATACAAAATAGTACAACCAAATGGCATTTCCTTTTGCACTTGAAACTTTTTATTGAGAACTTAATCACATGTCTATGAGCAATTTATTGCACTTAAACAAACACGTTATGACTTAACTTTAACCATTTTTCTCTCTCTCTTTCTTTCTCTCTATCTTTGCAGTTTCGGTGAGTAAATACTGATGATAATATTATAAAAAAAGTGTAATGCAATTGATCATTTTATACAATCTTACGCATTTATCTCATAAGAGAAACTGTTGCTAGGCCTTTGTTTCATATAACCTTCTATTGGCTGTCATAGTGGATAGCACATTTATGGCGCCTACGTCAGTTGCTATTCTTTTACTAGGCCTCTAGGCCTTCAATAGATCACTTAACTGTAGTGCCAGGCCGACACCTTCAATTGAAATTGATTAGTCGCGCGACATCCACGCACACTCTGCAAAATTATTTAATTAACAAGAAGTAAAGAATAAAAGAAACAAAATGTTGAACACAGCTATAATATGCAAAGCTTGAGGTCACACTAGTTTTTCTGAGCTGAGATAGACTATGAAACTTTGAGATATTGTGGTATGATAGCAGTACTTACGGGTTTGTCAGCTGTCAAGTCAAAATTTGCCAGACCTTCATATATAAAACTTTCCCAAATTCGTGGGTGGTTTTAGCACTTGTCGCACTTCGTCAGCCAGTGGGCGGATATGTCCAAAACAGTTTTGCGTGTATTTTTTTAAGGTCATTCATATGTGAAGGAACTAAGTATACATTTATTTATGTATATATTTTAATTGTCGTTGAGACCTTTGTGTGTGTGTGTGTATTGTTATTAAAACGACAACTGACACTCAATATGCCAGTTCAAGATGATAACAATTTTCCTTTTGTCATGTGAAAATTAGGTCTTGGTCGGCTGCTTTACCACCTGCCAAACGTTTGTATCCGTCAGATACTCACGCATGAGGGCGTGCGCTGATGAGTAATTTACCATCAACAACAAATATTCATTTTCAAAGTATGATTCTCACAAGTTCTTCAACTACATTTGCTACTTGTTTAAAACTGGGTCAAGTCTATAAGGATCGAATAGGAAAAAAAAAATAAAAGTAATAATAATGAAAAGTGAAATCGCAGTATTTGAAGAGCTGTAATTAAATTTTAATCATAAAGCTTGTCGTTCTCCTTCTCTTTCTCAGTGTGTGTGTGTGTATCTCAGACAGTGACTCAGTATTTCTCTCTATAGTAATTATCATCTGCACTTTTACTGAATGATTCTAGACACAAGTGGCTTATGTAATTAGCCAGCTTATTTTACAATTTACAAATGTTGTAATTAAGTGTTAATACCTTGACAGCTTTGCCAGCGATTTTGTCATTGAGCCACAGTCTAGACGGGGCGCAGCAATTGAAATTTGAATAAAGATTCGGCTAATATTGAATTGAAATTTTGATATCTGATCTGGCACTAAACTTAGAAGTTTTTGTAGATTAACTAATAATAATTTACTGCATTTTTTTTGATTCAAATCTAATCTCATCAGTGGATGTAGAAGCCAACAACTAAAATTTACTCTTAAAAAACAATTTTTTTTGTCTGTCTGCCCACAATAAATCACTGTACAATGTATATATATATAAATAGTATTTAATATTTTTTATTGAATCATTATTCAATGCATTTTTTGGGCGAAACGAGTCACAAATCTGTTGCTGACGTTGGCGACACAACTTAATTGGGCGTCTCACATTGTTGTTGGGCGGGTAGCACCACCTTTGGAAGCATTAGGTTTAGATTTACACACTCAGTACCCTAAGCAAACAGGGGAGAGACAGAGGGGGAATTGCCAACCTTATAAACAGCATATATTATTGGTCAGCATCAACAGCTTTCTTGTTACTATTTATTTTTTCAGAGTTTCCTAAAAGAGATATCACAATTTATGTTTTTTATTTGTAATTTAATTAAAATTGCCATAGGGCTACTAAGTATCTCACTTCAAATCACACTCAGCTGTAGCGCTTTTTATTTGCTTTTTTTTATATTTTCTGTTAAGAATTTTGTTTACAGCTGACAAGTTGTTTAATGCGTTTTTAAACTGAACTTGGGCCCCACTGACATTGCACTTTAGGGCTTTGCTCTTGCCAATAACAAATTATTGAATAGACAAACCTTGAAAATAAAATGTGGAAATAGAAAATACATGTCTTTTTCGAAATTTTTAACAGTAATTAAGTATTATTTGCTTTATTTGCGCAAATTTACACATAATTTTTGATTCTGTTAACGTTATTATAGCAAAACACACTTAAGATGGCTGAATACACCTGTTATTTTCTAAACAAACCTGCTTTTTTAGTACATTTCTGCTAACTCTTGAACATTTTTCAAATTAATGATACATGCAAAATGCTAAAAATACAGTGATTATAATAGACAATTATTTATAAATAACCAATAATTAAAGTTAAGAGCGTAGGCTTAAATTTTAAATGTTATCTGATTAAGATTAATTGTCGTTAATGCTTAAAGACCTTCTATGTCAGTTATACAAAAAGTAAACAAATTATTTTTTTCATATTCTCTTATGAGCATTTCCTTAAAGGATAAGATTGATGGTTAAACCCGTTAGCTTCTTTCCTTTTCCTGTTGACCTACAGAAAACATTTGGAGTCATCTTGAGTTACTTCGTCAGCTCACAACTTCCAAAACCCGTTGAAATCTGACTAAAGCAACAGTCAGACATATAGAGGCATATTAATTCCCCAGAGATTATACCAAAACCAGCAACGTACACGTTTGTAAATATGTATATACCTTGCCGTTTTAAAAAAAATGTTATTTGCCGTAACAGAAATTGGGCCCCAGTCCCAGAACGAACTTCTTCAACCGCAAAATAATGAGTTGCACCAAGACGAACACAAGGAAATATAAATTGAATTAAAATAAATACAGGAGATAACGAATTTTTAATACCCTTGCAATTTGTATCGTATTTTATAGAACACTGAAGTAAAAAATTGAGCAAGATCGAGTATCTGAGAATCGATCGGTAGTGTAAATATTTAATAGTACTCACTTTGAAGGGTATCTAGAGGAGAAGCTCAACAAAAACAGAGACGCAAATCGACGAGACAAGAATCGAACTAACAGAGCTTTGGGCCAACTTGAAATTTCAGCATTTTTAAATGCGACGTGGGACGTGAGACGTGGGACATGGGTCGAAATGGATTTGAAATGGCGACGGTGATGTCTTCAAAAAGTTTTAGGTCAAACCGCAGCCACTGCTCCTGTCTGCTGCCAACTTCAGCTCCAGTGGCTCAGCCAGTGAGTAGTTTTGAGTGCGTGTCTGTCCCCCGTTGGTTGGGTGTCTGCATCCTGCGTGGAGCATATTAAATTTCTGGACCTGGCCAACAGCTGTGCGACGCCTTTGGGCCGAGACTTGAGACTTGCACCGGGTCTGGCAAAACCAGTTTTGAAGCCACAGTCTGCGCCGCTCGACGGCAGCTGTAAACAATCAGAGCTAACTGCATGGCAGGCACTCAGCCATGAAAAATGAATGATGATAATGACGACGACGACGAAGACGAAGACGGCGACGACAAAGAAGAAGACAAATACGAAGACAGAGACGGAGAACGAAGATGGAGACGAAGGGCTCTTCGGCAGCTGCTGTTGATCTTAGCGCTGCGAAAGCCATTGACCAAAAAGGCTTCAAACAAACACTTATTGTTATGGCCATACACTGGAAGAAATAACTTACTAAAGTATTAAATTCATTTTAAATGTATAAAAATCGAATTCAAATCATTTGGCAATTTTTATAAAAAATTAAATAATATTATATTACCAATTTTTATATATCCTTTTTGGTTGCAAAATAAAAATAAATAAAATTGTTTCCTGTTTGTTTTTATTCAAATTTCATATTATTTTGATTGTCAGCTTAAGATATTTGTTTTAGTTTAATTTTGAATATTTAATTTACTTTATACCGATATACTTTATACCCTTATATAAATAAAATAAAATACCGATTCCGTCTATTTTTTTTATTTTAACCATCTACTTATATATGCTTCTATTTAGAAAAGAGTGTATTAGGTAAACTTGTCTCATATTTTGGTTCATATTTTACTGAAATTTAAACCCGATTTGATACAATAATTTGGTGCAAGTGTAAACTTATTGTTTTGGTCTGGGCTACAGCATTTCCTACTCCCGGCCACAAAGCTGGAGTGCATCTACCTGTTTTGTTTTTGTGGCTTTGGCCAGCAGCTTCTAAAACTCGATTTTCTACACAAGTATCTACATCTACATCTACTGCCCTTTGAAGCGGTCGATGCTGCTGTCGCCTGTTTGCTTTATGGATACTCAAGCTCAAGTTTTGCTATTTGGTTTTGTACTCTAGAGTCGAGAACCGGTTGCCAGGTTCATAGGCGCATTGTCGACTCGTCTTGCTTTATCGTAGGTACTTATTCGTACTTACTTAACTTATTTATATATGTGTGTGTGTGTGTTTGTATCTGAACTGCCCCTCTTTGTTATGCTTTTCGCCAGCTATTCTAGTTTGTTTCTTTTTTTTTTTTTGTATTTGTTTTTAGTATACGCCATTTTTCAGAATTTTCTCGCCTCGCAATGCTTCACTGCGTCCGTCCTCAGTGTATTTGGAGTAAAGAACAGAATCAGCCTTATAAATATATTAAACTTGTTTTGTCTTGTTCGCGTTTCTGTTTTGATTATGCCAGATGATGATGTTAAAAGGTTTATTGACTCTTTTATGCTTTGTTATGCAGGTCATCATATTTAGATTTAGCAATAAGCAAACATGAATTTGCAATCAGAAATATTGAAGGAATGTGTAGTTTGATTAGTAAATTTCTTTGGAACATCTAAAATTAAAATTGAATGAATTCAACTAGTATTTGAAATAAATATTCAAAGTAAAACGAATCGAGTTTACAGTAGTTTGGAAATAAAACAATACGCGTAATCTGCGACTCACATGCTGGCTTGAAAGTAGACTCGCCCTTAAATTGCTATGGCAAACCATGGCCTAGGTATAACCATGACTTCAACCTGCGCATTGACAGAAATTTCTTGGTTTTGCTGATGTCTGCAAGCTACCATATAAGTCGCTACCCGGCTGGCCAAGAAACTGGTTGAACTTTAGCAACAACCACAGCGAACAACCAAATTGTTGGCAATTGGTTGTTGGCAGTTGTAAGTTGTTGGTGCATTTGGTGCACATATCTGCCAGTTTCTCTTTTATGGCCAAGACAAGTTCTTGACACTCAAAAGCCCAGCGAACAGACAACAACGCCTACAGATGCCAAAGTAATGCTTCAAAAATGCTTGTATCTACAAGTGTGAGTAACTGTAGCTGGTCTCTTTAAAAATTAAATAAAGTCAGTTTTTATTTGTATTTTCTTTGCCTACCTTCAATTCAATCGCACTCCCAATGCTCAATGCATTTCCAGATACGTTCAGTTCAAGCTGAGCGATTCGATAAACGCAGGGGCAGTCACCGAAGCGTGCCACAAAACATGCAACGAGATACTCGTATCCAATGCCCCTTTTTCTCCCATCGCACTTTACTTAGTTTACCGCGTAGTTGCAGTTAAGTAAAAAGTAATTTAAAGTCGAATCGCAGTCATTATTAGATTGCCCACATAATAAATGATGTAAAAAGTAGGCGATCACTCGCGATCACTTGCGATCTTGCGAGGCGATCAAAAGAAATGCACTCTACTAAATAATTACAACAAAATCATTTCAAGCGTACAATAATATTTCAAAATTATTTACAAATATTTTAGCTTTTGTTGATAGTTAAAACTTGCAAATATATTTCTGTAACTTTTATTTGCAATTTTTCTATGAAGTACGTATGTATTCATATTCAATTCAATACTCCAAAAACTTTACAGTAGTTTTACAGTAAAACTTTTACTTATATAAAATACAAAAATACAAAACATTTTAAATTGTGTAAATAAAATAAATCCAAAGCGGATTACCGATTATTAATACACTCAACATAGAATATTAAAATGAAAATATTTCTAAAGAAACTTAACTTAATCATTATTTTTTATCATATTAAAAGTTTTTAAATTTATATATATTTTTAATTTATATTTATAATATCATATATATTTTTATTTAAATTTATAACAATTACAAAATTGTTTTGTTTCTAACAACAATTTAACTATTTACTAATATTTCCTTAATGCTATCGTAAGACGGCATTTAAAATCAAATTAACGCGATTTACTTATGTAGATGTGGATAAGTCTGCGACAAAATTACGTTAAGCATTTAAAAGCCCAGACTCACCTGGCCCCAAATGCAGCTAAAAAGCAGCAAGGCCGACAGATTGTTGTTGTCCAGTTTATAATGACTGTGTTACAAGTTCCTCGCCATGAAATGGATACGGGGCTGGGCTGTTAGAGATTCGTGGTGATTTGACGACTACTGGGCAGTGAATTGGGGTGTGCACAACAAAATAGATGCAAAATAAAGAAACAAAATTTTTAAATGCTCGTAAGCTCTGTCTCTCTATCCCTCTCTCTCTCTCTCCTTCTGTTGCTCTCGCTCTCATGTCGACAGTCCAAAAAGCTGGCTTGCAGTGTTTTTTAACGTTAATTTACGCCAACTGTTGTTGCCTGCTTTCAGTTTCATTATGACTCGAAAAATCATGCAATGCTTTGGCTGCAACTGCGCTTGTTGTTGCAGCAAGCAGCAAGCATAGATTGCAACATTCATTTTGTATCTTTTTGGGGCTGCTGCAGTTGCGGTTAATCATATTTCAGTTGTTGTTTTTGTTGTTGTTGCTGCTGATAAATTAGCAGCTGCACACAAGTTGCTTTCGAAACGTGGTTTGCAGGATACGAATGTATTTGAATGCAAGCCTGTTAACTGTTGCCACAAATGTTGTACATGCCACGCGGCGTATGCGCAATTTCTGGCGTTAAGTATACGTTTCGATGGCTCTTAGTTGTTGTTGTGCACTTGATTTTTTTAATTTTATTAAAATAAACAGTGCTTAGGGAAATAATAAAAGTTGATCATATTAAATTCCGTATGCTTTTAAAGAAGGATGATAAAATTCAATGAATTAATTCATTAAAAAATGTAAGTGAGCTAGCATAAAATATATCGCTAGTCCATTACGATCGATGTCACAGATACGCCGTAATTATTCCAAGTACCTATTTGAAGTGACTTTTTATATTCATTTACTTTGGCGTCTGCTGTCTATTTTGAGCCATAGATAAAATACTTATAGACACAATATAAATTAGCCGAAATGTCTGCTCGACGGCCAACAGCTGAGTTATAGATAGATACGAGTTTATTTTACTTTTGGCGCTTTCACTTGTTGATTTTTTTTACGAGCCTTTCAATTTTAAGCAGATACATTTTGTGTGCTTTCAACAGATTATTTATTTTCTTGGGCTATTTTTATTTTTTCCCACTTGCTGCTATTATTATTTCTAATAATTTATGTCAATTGCTGTAGAGTATTTATTTATTTAACAAAATGAATTTTTTGTCGCATTTAAAAATACAAACAATATCTTAACGCCTTTGTTTTCTTTTTGGCGATTTATAGTATATAAAAAGTCTTGAATATAAATAATTTCAGAAGTAATAAATTAAATATTCCAGACTTTATGGACGTTTCCTGGGGGGCGTGCTTCGCCACCATATGGAGAATAAATAACATAAGGAAATTGCTTCTTTATTTTCGTTTTTCATGCGCATTTCTTCAGTGAATACAAATGAAAAATTGCACATGCATGCAAATTGCATATTTAAATGAAATATCAGCGACGTGATCTGATCCTCAGATTTTGTATAGTCGTCACTTTCGATTTCTTTTTTCTTTATATTTTGCTCATTTTAAGAGGAGCGGCAAAGCATTGCACTTAAATCTGTGAGTTATCGTCTGGATTTAAGTAAAATTATTTGAAATTTATGCTACTTAATAATAATCTTGATTTGTTGTTTGAACCCATCGAGTGTTTATCATTTATTTGCAAAGCTGATTTATGTGCGAACCTTTTGTAAAGCCATGCTCCTTATATTTTGTGTATAAATACGATATATATAAAAAAAATATTATATATGTATCTTCAGCAAGTTATAAGGAAAAATATTGAACAATTATTAACAGTGCTTTTTTGTAAGATAAACAAATTTTAATACATTCTTGCCCCATATTCCATAAACATATCTTATCAATCAGATTGTTTGACTCTATCTCGCTATCAATTACTGTAGTTGATTTCCATTTTCCAGGCTGACAGTGATTCACACGCCCCCAATTACTAATTGGGGTCTCTACCCTATGCCATGTAGTATACCTTAACCGACGCTTATCAGTCAAACATGCGATAAGAAAAGCGCTACAATTAAATTGTCTAGATTGGAATACTATTCGACTAATATTTAGTTTAGATACAACGCAATATGAATTAAATATTTATAGCACTTAGTTTCGTAAGCTGGTGATAAGAATCGATTTAGAAATACGTCAGTGTAATGGGAAGTAAATTTGGGTCACCTGCTTCGGTTGGGGCTTAAAAAGAATGTAGGTTACGAGAATTTCAGATGTAAGTGGACTTAAGGATTTATAGATAGACATTTGATTGATCGATTGAAGGCAGTTAGTGTTAAATGAATCTATTTCAGATATCGTTATTCTAAATCTGATTTTTTGTATCTATTTCTTACAGATAACCTTATGTACTAGTTGGACATATCGGGAGAAACTTGGGGTAAAAAAAATATAGAACATTGGGTAAGTTATTAATTATGTTTATTTAGACATTTTATAAAAATAGCTTTACAATATCAATGGTGAGATCTGTTCTCTCCTAACTAATATCCATGCCAAAAAACCAATTTGTATGACTTCTGGCACATTAAGCTTCGCATATTTAGCGCAAATTTATGAAAATTCCTCTACAATACATTAACCTGCATTTCAGGCGTAACAACTGCGCGATAACACTCGAACTCATAATATTTAAGATTTCGAATACAGCTGTGCAAATGGCGCAGAACCTGAAACTGCTATCGTTTAGCCAGCGAATAATTATGCAGCAACGTCTACTGATTTTTGTTTAAATTAATATTTATGCAGTAATAATTTAAATTAATGATAATTGTTCCATAAACGCAACAGAATGGTGTGAGATCTGGTGAATATGAAAGCTGTCAGTTTAAATCATGTGTTGAAAAAACTCAGTAGATTATCATGGTTAATTTAATGTACATATCTGGGTTTATCCTAGAATTCTCCAACCCTTTTATCTCTGAAATACTACGCTAAAAATACCCAAGTGTAAAAACAAATGAGAATTACATGAAAAGTCTAACAATATGTATAAAAGCAATATGCATTTGATTTACAATTGCCTATTTGAAATTGCCATTGGAAACCAAGTCAAATGCGATAAGATTTGTTTAACGAAGACCTCAAATGTGTGTAGAAACCTTGTGGCACATCATTTCACATTACCACACATATTGCAAATCGAAATCGATTTCGAATTACGTGTATTACGAGTAGAAAACTTTAAAAGGAAACAAAGCAATTCAGCGTCGAGTGTCGCGTGAAAGTCAACCTTGTGTGGGTAAAGTAGGAAGACTTTTAACATTGTTGACAAATAAATCACAGCAGAGTGAGAGAGAGAGATTGAGATCGAGAGAATGTAAACATTAAATGTGTTGAAAACACAAATCCGGCAATCAGAAAAGATACTTTTCAAGCTTGCCTCGAATGACCAGGAATACCAAATAAATAAATCGTTATACAGATATAGCGAGATAAAATACATTACGACTATGAAATACCCCTTGCTGAGTTTAAATATAGATACATTTGTTTTTGGAAAATTCTGATCACCAACGATATAAAATTAATTAATTCTTTTAGACAATTGCATGGTTTTAAAACTGCAATATATGTGCGGGGAACAAAATATTTTAAACAAATTTGATATGCTTCACATTCATAAAAGTCTGTGTGCCGAAATTTGGTAGCTGACTTTTATAGTCTCGGAGATCTATGTATATGTTCAGTGGTTAGAGTCGCCGACCTGTCACATAACTAGAACTTTCAGTTTGAAAAAAAAAACTGGGTTCGATTCCCCCCGTCATTGTAGTCAAGCATGTGTTTTTAAATTCCTAGGAATGAAACGCAAGAAATGTATACCCGTCAAATAAAAAAAAAAAAAAAAATTCAGAAAGACAGATGAACATTGCTGTTGATGCTGATCATGAATATATATTCTTTATTCGGTTAGATGCACTCTTTTCCGTGTTACAAACATTGCAATGAACACAATATACCCTTATTCTCTAGGAATAACGGGTATAAAAAGGAAAAGAAGCGCAATTCGAGCTTATCTAAGATTTCGCGCATTGAATTTATTTTGTGCAAAGTTGCCGAGACAAGTTTGTTCTGCTGTCTGGCGCACCAAACACAATCGTAAAAAAAAAACAAAATGGTTTTTAGAAATGCCAACAAACATACAAAAAAAACTTTATAATGGAGTCGGTCAGCTACAAAGACAATCAGGGAACAGAATGAATCTGATAGAAGATAAGCAGGAGTATAAAACTTAAAACTCAAACACGAGGAAAGTAATACTAATTAAAGATATATTCAGAAAGAAATATTTTTTTTTTTTGCTGAACCTAAATCATTTCAGAATTTCGAAACCGAAAAGAAAAAAACGATAGCCGTTACGTTGCATTTTAAAACTATCGATAAAGTGTTCGATTTGATAGCTATAGATGTGTAATTAACAGAACCAACGACCATTAGACCGCGCCCCTTATCAGGCAACAGGTTCGGCGACAACTTCCGCAAATGCCTGTGGTCAATATTCTGACCAAGATTTATCTCTCATTTACACACACGAACTTGCACACACACACACCCACACACACACACACACACACACACAACAAGTGCAATCCATAACTCATTTCTTTTGTTCGTTTCGGTTTAATGTCGCCTGAGCAATCACGCAAAATGACAGCACAACTTGTCGCGGCCACAATATACTTATGTACAATATGGACAATGTACATACCATACTTTGCATATTAAGCACTTGCCTAACAGCAACAGCAACAGCAACAACAACAACAACAAAAACAGCAGCAGCAATCCAACAATAATTGAAAAACACCAACAAAGCGGAGCCTTGACTTTCTGGATTTGCATTTACAAAGTATAATCAACAATGAAAATGCATCTCGAAATGCAAATGAATTGTCGAGACGACTGAGAAAAGTATTTCATTATCAGTAGCTATGTTAAAATTATAAAAGATGTGCGGAAATAAAATGTGCGTGATTTTTATTCGAAATAAGAACTACGGAGTCGTAATAATAGAGTTGATCCACCTTAGTCTCAGATACTTTGGTGTATTCATTAATTGAGAGCCATTTGTTTTACATTCCATATCACAGCATTTCTTAAACAGAATTTCCCCTCAGATTGTAAAGCATAACAAACTAAACAACTAAGATAACCCAACATGTATCCATCATATCAACTGTAGATAACAATCTCCGGCATACCAATATTTTCCTTCATCTTAATACCCAAATATTTTAAAAGTTCTGAATTTTAAATGATACCCTTTATCAGTCTAGCAATTCCAACAATTCGCCCCATGATTAACTTGTTCTCTTTTGTGTGTTTCGCAACACTATAAAGAGCTGATACACAATGGCAACGTCTTCTTGCTCGGCTTACTCAACTCAACTCGTTTATAACCCACACATTTACACACACACACACACACCCAGCCAAAGCTCACATGACACACATACCAGTAGCTGGCACGCCCCCTCATCTACAACAGCGTCCACAAATTTATTATCATGTAAAACATTTGTGCAACAATGCGACTACAAAAGCTGAAAACTCGCGTTGGCTGCTGGCAAGTGATACCCCCCCGTCTTTCCCTTTCCCCTTTCGCGTTTAGTAATTTGTTCTAGTTGATAATTTATTTGAATATTTGGCATAATTATAATAACAAAAGAAACATGCACAGCATTTGGCAACAATAGTTGTGATATTTGTGCAACGACAGTTTGTCGAATTTATTTGTGTCGATACGAGATTGGTCAAGAGTCTTTTTTGTTCTTGTTCTGCGACTAATCGCAGTCTCAACAAAAGTCTCATTGATACTCGACAAGAGATGAAAATGAAAAATGATTGTCGCTAATTAGAAACCATCTCATCTAGACATTTGGACAAGAAGAATAAGACGCCTATTAAACCATAAGACAAATGATACGCTTAACATTGGAACTGAACAACCATTTAGAGTCCGATGACGACCACATAAAGTCGATTAACTGAGTGTTCGCTGGAGTTGGGTTCGTTTGAGGTTCTATTCCTATATATTTCTGGTTCTATATACTACATATACGAGTATTGCGTCTTCATTGAGTTCAGGTTCGGTCTTTAAATACAATACAAAAAGAATCATGATGCCGCCAGCGTCTCGAATCAAAACGTGCATAAATTGTTATGCTCCCTCCTCTGACTGCTCCTCCCCTTTGTGCCCTGTCTACCTGGCGTATCAAACAGTAGCGGCATCCATTAATCAAAGAGCAAGCCATCGGTTCTGAGTACTCCCATTGCCTATTATGCCAGTTCAAGCTTGCGTATTAGTTACACTCTAGCAGGAGTCGAGAGGTGGGTCGAAACTTGGAATCAAACTTGGAACTCATTGAAATTGCCCCACGGGTTATTATGAGTACTTGGACTGGGCTATGGATGCAGATAAGTTGTCTGAATAAGCTAAGCTCAGCTCAGCTTGAGCTGGGTTGGGTTCTGCTAGGTAAGATTGGGTTGGGTTGGGTTGGGTCAAGGTGAGCTTTGAGTTGAGCTCATCAGAACAGCAGACGACACGTCTCTTAAGTGGAAAAGGTGTGTCTTTCGGTATCAGAGAGTAACAGACAAGGCCAAGGATTACGCACATCCATCAAAGCCACTGAATTTATGCCTGAGAAATCAGCGTCATTTTCATGATGTAATGCTAATCGAAAGTTTGCACATCATATCTTAGTTTTATCAACAGCAAATCCTTTGCTTAAGATTCAGAATAAATTGTGTTTGCATCGTTGTATAAGCAGACGAAATAACAACAAGAATCGCTTTGGATTATTTATTTATGTTTCGTTTTCTTTTCTTATGCAAATTTTTATTTATTAAATAAACACGCAAATTGCGTGTCATCTGCCGTCACAGACACACGGGGAGAAAGCAAGAAAGGCTCAAAGGGAGAGTATCTTGAGGAGTCAACGAACGGTTGCAAGGACAACACTCAATGATCGAGGACAGACAGAATGTTTATTGGTAATTTGTTCTAACAATTGTGATTGACTATGTTTGCGTCAATTCATAAATTATCATCATCATCGAGTGTGGAGTCAATGTTATTTATGTGAGCTTCAACTAATAGTAATTACTTCACTCTGAGAATAAATATATATAAAATATATATATAATGATTTGTATTTTACGCATTTACGCAGTCCTTGTAACTTTCTTTGGCAACAATTTTACTAAGACTGACAGTCTTTTAAGTACTTTATGTTTTATGTTCTCTCCTTTGATAAGTTTTAAAGTTGACAAAACTTTGTTGCGACCGCAGTGCGTAATTCTGCTTTGTTGGTTCTAGGTTTTATAGTAGTCCTTGGACTGAGTTGTCTGTCTGCTCTCTGGGACTATCAATTACAAAAGATACTGCGCAACTAAGCATGAAATTAGCTGCGTGCAGCAGACAGACAGACAGACAGTCGAGGGACAGAATCGAGTTCTCCTTTTACTCATAAATACATGCACACCCCCAACTAACTAACCCTGACTTTCATGTCATGTTTTGTTTCACTCATTACATGGCCATCGTCATCATTGTCATCATCGTCATTGTCATTGTCATTTTTGTTGTTGTTGTTGTTGGTAGTCACAGTCGATAACATTTCATATTATCATTTCTCTTGCTTTATTAATTTATGCATTTCTGTTGATTGCCTGCGTTACAGTTGACAAGTTTTCCTACCTTCCCAAGAGTGTGTTGTTTGCTATGGTTTGTTCGGTTAGAATAGAGAATTGTATTGTTGGTAGCCAAGTTTATTATACTTTACTTTATACGACGCTTGTAATGAGTTGTAATGGTTTCTGGTCTCTAGTTATTGTTGTCTTTTTATTTACGACGCTGATTAAGTTTAAGTGCCTTGCAGTTGTCTGATTCTTGTTATAGCTAACTAACTAATTTTATGCACATATTTCTTATTTATAATATATACAATTTACCCAGGTATCTTTGTTGTGATATTACTCAGCCTGGCATTTGTGGTAGCTAACACTTGTTCATGTTTTTCTTGTTTCTCTTTTTCAGACATCGCGGCAATTGCGCAGGAAGCTTTTTTCGGTCTAAAGGTGAGTTCAACTTTCAGCAACTTTTTTGGGCGCAAGAAAACCTCCAAAAATAATATTTAATCATTAATTTAAGACGTTTGGAGGCGTATCGAATGGCAGATTCTTATGCAATAGCCAAATTTGCGGTCATGTGTTAGGTCAATAGGTTCAAAGATCATTGACTTGACTGAACCTAAAATAATTTATGTTGACTTGGATGATTACAGAAAAAATAGCAGGTTATTTTGATATTTTATATTTATTTACGGTTTTAATCTCTGAGATGATTTGAAATCATCAAGATCTCAAGAATAACTTTTTGGTTATCAAACACTAATCAGTTGACTGCTCCACTGACCCACTGACTCCGCTGTCTGAGTGCCACAACTGATAGCAGCCACAATGTTGCAAGCTGTCAAGTTGCAACTGGCACCCACAACACAACGATCGTAAACTCTTTCATGAATACCGACAAAAGATAAAAATTTCAATACAAAGTCACTGCATAATGCATAGCTAGAAAGAAAGACAGACAGTCGGACCAACAGTTTATCAGTGCAGCGTGTTGAGTATTGACTTTAGATACTGCCGAATGAATACTCGCATTCGTATTTGTGAGTCAACATTCAGTTGCTGTCCCAGTTGCCGGCAGTGGCAACTCCCTAATCAGCCCTAAACGGAGTTTGAGAATGTAGGAGAAAAGCGTTTTGGTTCATTCAACTTGCACTCTGCTTTGGCATGCTAAAAGTGTAATGCACTTGACGACGAGGGCGCTTCCTGTATGATAAATACTCCGGATACTCCAATATGTGTCAAGTTATTGTTTGCCATTCGCCAGTTTGCAATTTCACAGATACACAGCTCCACGCTAAAGATACTTTCCTATGAGCCGGGCTTTTGTTTGGCTTAACTGCGCCATTCCCCTTTTGAACGAAGCTGCTGCTGCTGATGCTGCTGTGTCATTGTTTGGCTTTTCAGCAGCGGCAAAACAGAGGAAAAACTTTTCATATTCATGCATAAGCTCGTCGTATTATTATTATTATTTTTTTTTTCTAATTAAAACTTTTATGCATTAGCCACAATGCGCAGCTTTATCGGTCACCCACTGTGCACAGTGCTTTCAGCTCCCGAAATGTAAAATTTGCTGAAATTGGTTTATTAGTTACGAGGTGAATGACAACTTGATAAAGGCCTAGAAAACTCCCAACTCTAGCAGCCTTTGGAATATTTCTGAAATATTCAGAAAAACACGTAACACCTTTGAAGAGTTCAACCCAAGGCCCAAATAGATGGGCGCTTTTAACTGACATGTCTTTTCTGTTTTCATTTGATTCTACTTATTTCTCTGGTTCGTTTCTGTTGTGTTCTTTTCGTATTTTACCCAATTCGCGTTTGAAGCTTGTCAAGAATTTCAATGAGTTCGTTTCCCTTTCGGTAGTCGGTTGGTGGTCGGTTTAGATTGTTGGGTTCCAGTTGCTGTTTAGAGCCAAAACAACAGCTGGAAATTTTAAAGCAGAACCTGTTGAATTATTAGTGCGGTGACTCAAAAGAAATAGGTGAACAATGGGCAAAAATTAAAAACTTAACTCTAAAAGAAAAAAATAAACAGCCAAGTATTGCTTAACAGAGATTTATAAAAATGTAGAGTCTTGTTTATTAAAATTACACTTTTATTTTTTTGTTGAGATATTTTATTATACTTAACTAAACATAAAATACATTTCTTGGTATTTATTTCCATATGGTAGATAGGCCAATTCAAGTTTGTTATCAACCATCGTCACCTTCCAAGATGTGATGACTCAAAACCACATTTGGCATTCCCCCAAATAAAAAGTCGTTTGCCAAATGTTTTTGAAATGATCAAAAAAGAAGAAAAGAAGAACAAATAAAATGTCCACATATGGTTAATTGTTATTTAGCGTGATTGGAAAGATGGTAACACACCTGTTCAGTTTGTCCTCTGAATATGCAAATGGCAAGGCATTTTAAAACTTGAAGTTAACTGTTTTTTTTTTCTTGAATACATTGCGTCACATTTGGCAAGTCATCTGAAAAGATGTTGACATTTTATGACCCCGGTTGGGGCGGCCCTTTTTGCCTATATTGTGTATTGAGTCAGATGCAAAAATGTAAAAGACTTGTAATAGTTTTATGAGCCAATTACATGCAACACTGGGCACCAAGAACTTATCGCATTCATCACATGCTAAACTCACATCATGTAAATTGTTAGCAGTGCTTCTTAAAAGTCCAAGATAAAGTCAGGCGGCGTCTATCATTAAACTGTCGTAAATCACAAGTAATTGACATTATACTCGTACCGACCAAACAGACGGACAGACAGACGGACGGACGGACAGACATGCAGATAGACAGACAGGCAAATAGGCAACAATTACCTTCAAGTTAGAAATGTTTTTTTCTTCTTCAAAAACACGTAGCAACAATTAAGCTAAAGATATCACATAAGAGAATAAATGATGACTCTGCGAGCGCAGCATTTGAATACTCTAACTTGAGAAGTTCATCAGCAACATCAACTGACAGAGAATTGAAACAATTTGTTAATTTTGATTGAAGGTAGAACTTCCTAACTTAAACTTAAATTTGAAGCTCTATTCAAGAATTAAATTTATGTTAAAATTTATCTAATACTTTAACCATTTTTAATTTTCTAAAAAAAAAATTAAAATAATTCAAATAATTCCAAACTTGGAACTGAAATATGAAACTTTGTTAAAGAAATAAATTGTTCATAATTATACTACAACACTTTATAGCAACTTCAAAGTTCCTAAGTTATTTTAAAATCTGGAATAGTTAAAAGTCTTTAAGCTGTAGACAGCGTGAACATTTACTTAAAGAGTTCGACATTTGTGCGACTGCTCAAGTATTTGGCATAGATACAATGAATACGAAGACAAACACAAATACAAAGACAAATGCGAATGCGAATACGAGTACGCGTATGTATCTTGAGATAGCGAATGCTCACAATTGAAATGCACAATTAAAATGCAGTGAAACAATGGACGTATGCATGGCTATGTATTCTTAGACTTAGACTGACACACTAAACAAAAGGCTGGCAGCATTCAGATTGCATTCTCTCTCACCAAAAGCCCCTTCATCATCACCATTTAATTTGCAGCAATTTTCATTAGAATAGACAACGTCTTTATCGCCTTCTTTGTCTGAATATTACGAAATGTGTGGCTGTGAATGTGCCCCACGTAATTCTATATGTTGACTAACAGAAGAAGGGTGTTAAAGGGGGTTGCGGGTGAGGAATCTGGCTATACATATACATGTACATAAATATAAATAAACTGCAGAAAATACACGTAATCGCAAGTGTTAGCTAATAGCCACAGATGACGCTACAATTGCGACCGAAGGTCTGCCAAGGTGGTCAAGGTTTGATAAAAATCCCATAAATATTTCATCAAGTTTATCAAAAATGAATAATGCGCATGAATATGAGCTTAACGCGTAAATAAATATATCAATCAAAGGTTTTGCCATTTTTCTGAGTAATAAATTATTTGCATATTGAACAGGAAATCACAAATTGTTATTGAAATGCAAGGTAATAATCAAAGGCAAAAAGGCTGAGATTGCGCAAATGCGTTGAACAATCATCAAAAGAATGCCGAGTTGTGATTGTTGGTTTTTCAGGTTCTTTGACTCTCAATGGGGCATTGCTTGATATGAATTTTCGTTTATTAATCGCACGAGTATTTACAAAAGCATTTGCGTTGTTAAACATAAAAAGATTTCAGCTGATTGTGACGACAAACCTGAGCTATTATGAGTAGAGATTCGTAAAAGGTAATAGCTTTACCTTAGCTTAATATCTTATTTTCTAAGATCATTGACTGCTTGTTGCACCTAATTTCAGTCCTTTTTTTTAAATTGTGTTTTCCACTGCATTTTCTTAAATTATTTATTTATCTTCATATAAATTCAATTTCAAATAGTAAAATGATTAATTTATTATCATATTTAATTCAACATAGTCTAATTTTCGACCAACACTATTTCTTGGCAATGGAATTAGTTTTGTTCCATCCATATAAAAGCTGTATATGTTTACTTAATACTATAGTACAATTTGATTTTATTTTGTTTGCTATCCATATTAAAGCTGTCATTACTTCATTTTTCGCTCTTCAGAATCTGTAGAACATTTGCCCAAGTTGGAACGTCAATTGGTTGCCACTCTTCATTTGTCAGAACGTCAAGTGGTAAATTTTCAACTAATTTGTCAAATGTGTCATAAAAATGTTCAACAGACACTGTATAGATCTTGGAGCATAAAAACATGTAGGTCACAAAAAAGACTCAACTGCAGCTGGAAAACATCCGACAATTTACAATACTTTAAAACATCAACATCAACTCCAGAGTCGAGCCCACCCAAAAAAATAAATAAGGAGAAGTAGAAAAATTCTAATTGCATTTCCTGTTGGGGTAGACATAATTTTGTTCATTTGAAAAAGTCATAAATTAACAAAACAACTTCCGATAGAAAAACAAAACAATACAAAACGAATGAGGCACGAACAACAACAACAAATAATAAAAATGAAAAGTTGTCAAAGGGTCGACAACCAACAAAAACAACAGCAACAACAACTTGCATAGATGCAAAGTGAGGCCGTCCCTCTTCCAATTGGAATTCCCGGGTTCTGGGTACCGGGTAGGGAGTGTCAATGGTCGGTGATGGTGCGGCAGTTGTCAGAGAGCCGTTAGAGCGTGACGAGTGGAGAGTGGAGAGTGTAGCCACTTAACCGCTCTATATGCAGTCCCAACTCCAACTCCAGCTGTGGCTGACCGCCTGCCACATATTTCATAGAACATGGACGAGAATCTCTCCCTCGTAATACTGGAGAATGTTAATTAGTTTTGGCTGCTGTGGTGTTCTTTATGGTGCCACTTGTTTTTTTAATGCTCTCTTTTTGCTCAGAGTGCACTGAAATTCTTCTGGTCTCTGGTCTCTCCTGTACTTGGTCATCAATTTTATTTTTATTTTCTTTTTACACTGCCACTAAAAAGTAATTTTCATTTTATTGCGCCTTCTTTCTGGCACTAATCAACGACATCAAATTATGTTTCCACAAAATTTTCAAATAGTTTTCAGTTAAAAATGCATAAAAAAAAAACACATATTCTAGAAACATTTTAATTGGCTAGTTAGAAATTATGGAAGACACGCTGATTCGTTGTAAAAACACAAGAACACAGACATACATATTTATTCTTACTGTGAATATATGGTTCCAAGCAGACTCGAAATCGGAGTGTTATAAAACGAAAAATGATGAATTTTAAATTGCAATTCATCGGGAAATTATATTTTATTGTATTAATAAGTTTTTTAAAGTTCATTACAAACTTTTGATAGTGATCTCATCACGACTCTAATTTGATTAGATTTATTTTATTCCTTACAAAGCAAAATTCTGATCCAAGCTAAATTTTGTAGATATGCCGTCTTGGATGTATTTTTTATTTGATTAATTCTAACAACTCTAACTAACACATAATTTATTTTTTTACAGAATAATAAAAATTCTAATTATATTTAAAGAAATATATGTGTGTTATGACTTTGTAATGCTCTTTATTGCAAGGCACGTGGCAATTGCAATGGCTAACTATAAATTGCGCCAAATTTTCCATTATACAATCCGCAAGTGCGAGTGGGAGTGTGTGCGAGTTCGATATTGCAGCCTTTTCGGTTTAATTGTTTTATTTTTGGCTAAAAATAAAAACCCGAACATTTACGTGCTGATTAAACAGCGTAAACTATGCGAGGAATTGGCGCGTGAAAGATTTCGTTTGATTTCATTTTCAGGGAGAGTGTCGGGAGTGTGCCGGGTATGACGATGAGATGGAGGAGGAAATGGGGGATGGGGAGTGGGAAAACAATTGGAAAGCAGCCAAAGTCGAAGCGTTAATTAGACATAAGATATGAGCAAAGTGAAGATGCTCGTCGACAGTAGCTTTTGCAATTTCACTGAGAAAACAAAGCAAATTATAAGCGCGATTTGGTATGGCTAACTCCCCTCCCCTTCCACCCTCTCTCCTTGTCCATCTCTCTGCCTACTTCGGAGTAGCACTCTAGACATAGCCGATACTCTCGATATCGATTTCACTCAAGGGGGGAGAAAGGAGAGTACAAAATATGAACAAACAAAACTCACGTTTGTAAAACTCGTTCGCGCATGCGCTTTTCATTTTCAGTTGCAATGACAATTCGGCCGCCAGGGGGCGCCACTCACATGCGAACAGCAACCAGCAACAAGCAACAGGCAACAAGCAACAAACCACAACAACAGCAACAGCTGCTCCCATTTGCCGTTCTAGTTGCTATCTGTCTGCTCCTCTGAATGATCTTTCATTATACATACTGTATATTGAGCGCACACAAAACAACAAAAATATCATAAATTCTTTCGGGGGCAATTGCCGCCGAATGCAAGTTCCTTTCTCTTTAGTCGTCCATCGCTGCTGTTAGCCACCTCTATCGACCTGTCTAACAGAACTTGGTCACTGGGTCGGTCTCGGACCAC
Source organism: Drosophila suboccidentalis (assembly GCA_037043435.1). Lineage (NCBI taxonomy): Eukaryota > Metazoa > Arthropoda > Insecta > Diptera > Drosophilidae > Drosophila > Drosophila suboccidentalis. Next base: position 127,806 of record JBAMBK010000886.1, on the reverse strand, counting down.
GTCTGGCATTCGGTGATCTTGCGCCACGATCTGTTCTTCTTCCACATTGCCCCACTCTTCTCTATTTTTTCGTGTTATTTGCTATTTATTTACTTATGCATCACTTACCAACACGTAGCAAGAAGCAAATATCGAAAAATCGAAAAAGGGAAAAGTTTTTGACCAAAAAAATGTTGTTTATCAATTGCTATTAAGATGGCCAAATTCGACATGTGGTTGCATTTTATGTGCTTTTTTTTTGGTTTCCAAGAATTATAATGAGGATGTTGAAGTGGCTGTTGAGAAATTCTGGGAAATTAGCTAATTTACTGAGTTAATTAAAGGTGAATAGATTGAAGAGAGAGTATGTATTTATCATGAACGTATTTCATACCTAAGGTCTACTGAATATACGGATTTATAAAATAAACAACAGGATCTCATGATATACTTTCTCTAAATTACACAAGGTACAACTTAAACTTCCCGAATTTAGCTTACAGCCTTTATTCAAATATATTCCTCGTTTGTGCCACTGGTTTCAATATTTGAAAAGTCCAACGTTTTGCATGCAATTGACATTTGCAATTTAAATCGATTTTTTTGGTTTGGATCTCATAAATTACCGTTGAAATGAACAACCCCAAATGACCTACAAAGAGATCGTAGGTAGACCGCAGACCTTTTTGTAGTGCCTAGAGACTTGAAACTGAAAATTATGCATGGCTCGATAAGATGCGAGACCCTCGAGAGTCTATAATCAAGCACGGAGCAAAATTTATCGTAGGTCAGAGCCAATAGACAACAAAATTGACAGCGAGCCAAATGAAGCAGATTGAGGAAAATAAAGTGAAAGAGAAAGAGGACAAGGAGAAGAAGAAGGAGGAGGTGAAGCAAGTATTGGAGACGCGACAAAAGCTTGCACTGATTGCCAATAAAAAAAAGTAACAAACACAGCACCAATAAAATGCCAAAACGGAAAAGTCGAGTGTACTCGGCGTTAGAGACCCAGTAGCCGTATCTTCAACATTAAAAACTAAAATAAATTATTGAATATTATTTATACATTATGTACATTTAAAATATGGGCCGGAGATAGAATGCTCTGCCTGTTAAAAACATTCCGACAAACTCATTAGTCCCTTGTATTCTTTTGGGTGCTGGGTCGAAAATCGCCTGAGGTGAAGTGAAGTGCGACTCCTGCTTGACTTGCCCGAGGTTGCTGCTCCTCTATGATTAAGAAGTGGCTGTCGAAGCTGACGTCGATGTCGAAGTGCTGGTCAATGGTCAGTGGTTGAAGCAAGAAAAACAAGAGAAAAAAGTTATCTTAGGCACACCGAAGGCTCAATTCCCTTTTGAAGCCTGATAGATTTTTGAAAGCTATCTATTTAAAAAAAAAAAACTGAGTTAACTTAATTTAGTTTGAATACCTTTAAAAATATTTTGATAAGAATATTAAATTTTTGAATATTATTTTTTTCAGAGACAATCGGATAGACATATGAGAGACATATGATCATAAATATACAGTCTGTGAATGGAAAAGTTCGAGTAGTCAATTATTTTATTTGGCTAACAAATAATCCTTTTTGAGCCTTTTATTACATATTCATTTTTTCCTCCTTTCTATTTATGTTGTCTATGTTTCTTAGAATAAAGTAAAATAACAAATAACATTGTAATAAAATGGCAATACCCTTAGCAAGGGTATGACAGTAAATTACACTCTCCATCAAAGCTGTTGCTGCTGCAGGCAGTTGTTAAATCAAAAGCACCCAGTTTAAACTTTTTTTTGAATACCCTGTTAAATGAATAGCGACTGCGAGATACTATCTTCTTATAGTGTAAAAAATCTAATAACGCTCAAAATCAAATAATGTCAAGGTTCATAAAGACAAAAGATATTGATGCTGATCAAGTATGTATATGTAAACTTTATATCACGGCTCAGTCTGTGTGCTCAGATTTTTTTTTCCTAATAAACCTAATAGACTCTCTGCACTTTTTTTAAGTACAGGGCATACAAAGCCGATTTCTTTGTTGTTATGACAACGAAAATTGAATAGCCAATTGATGGGAAATTGGGTGAAATTTTCAAAGAGAGTTTGAAGTGTTTTTTTTTTGTTATTATTTGAAACTGGACTTGAAGTGGAGTTGGTTGGTTCGTTGACTGCTTAACTGATGCAACTGCAAGCTGTAATTAATTCACATGATATTGGAGTCTCTGCGGTTATGATGTAAGCTGGCTGATTGTCTATTGGACAGCACAAATTAATAATTGATTAGACCTCATGCAGCGGAGCAATACATCAATCAATCATGTGCACGGAAAATGGGCGTGGCTGTTAAATAAATGAAAAGTATAAATTACAAATGTCGCCTTTTGCATTCAATCTAAATGAATGGTAAAACGGTAACAGACAATTTAAAGCGGATAACGGATTTACCGTAGGGAAATCAGTTTGAATGCAAATAGCAAGTCTGTCTGGTTGGCAATCTTTAAGATACTTTCTGCATACGACAATCTGCGACAGCTGTCAACGCAAACTGTTGCAAGTGAACAGAAAACATACAAATTTATTGCGTGCCACAGAGAAACTAAAGAGAATTAAAAATGAAAAACTAAATACAAGCGGCAAACAATTGAAGAGTATTAATAGCCAAGACAACCCTGGCTGCCCTTAAAATGCCGGCAGTGCGCTCTATTTAGCCCGGTTAAGAGATTGCGAGTTATGCGGCCAGATGACAAAGGCAGACGCAGAGACAAACTGTCAGTGAAAAGACAAGACAGGCCAACAATCGGAAGTTGGAAATGGCGGACAGTCAATAGAAATCGACTAGGAAAGTGTCGATTGGGTGATTTTTAGAATACTTCCCGAACATAAATAGTTTGCATTTAGGCAAGTTGTTGATCTAAATAGGTTAACAACTTTAAAGAGATTTAGTCTTAATCACAGTGCGAACTCAAGATATAAGCAATAAAGATTTTTGTTAAGTTTGTTAATATTAATGTACGATTATCTTTATCATTAAACTAAAAGTGTCTCTGCTTAAACTCTACAAGGGTCAAAACTTTTGTTGACCTTAGCAACAACTCGAATGTAACGAAGTTACTCGTGCATAAAAAAGAATTGTGGCCACTTAAAACCACCGAAAAATCCAACCCAAGAGTTTTAATTAAAACCCAAGCAACAAGCAGAACCCACAAATATTCTCCAATTCTGTTTCTTAACTTGTTTTGCTTGGGCTGCTTATTCTTATGAGCATTAATTAACAACTTCCTCCCGGAGTGTGTCTTGTTGGCTTTTATTGCCATTCAAATATTAATAATTATGTGTTTTTTCATGCTTTATTCTTTCGTATGCAACTCACAATTGACCCAAATCAACAAAAACTGACAACAGTGACCCATTTTAAGCCAACGGCCTCCCCAAACTTAATTCTTTTTATATCGACTTGATGTTGCCAAAAAAGAAAATACAGTGAATGAAAAAACGTGTGTATCATATAAACAAAGCGAAAATCATGCAGAATTTACGCAAAATAATAAAACGGAAAAAATTCTCATAAATATTTGGTTGTTCAACAAGTTCAAATCAATTTGGCATAAAATATTTTATGTAAATAAATGTTGTAAGAATGCTGCTTTATAAAGCGACAGGATTAATATGTAGTCAGGAATATAGAAATTTCAAAATTCTTGTTATTTTGCATATTAGCACAAGCTTAAACTGCCTTTAAATATTTTAGTTTCGACGTGGTACAAATTTATTGCTTGCAAATTTATTTGAATTTTCTGATTTGTATCTCAATTTAATAGATTGTTTATTTGAACATAAAAATCAAGAGTTTTCTTAGTGTTTTTATAGTTTTTTAATGAGCAAAATAATCGCATATCTTAAATATTTTGCACTTGACTTTAAATGAATATTTAACAACAAAATATCCGCAAATCTTCAATCTTAACATCTTTTTCTTTAGCTAAATGGCTGCCAGTTAAATATTACTTATGTCTTTTTAATTAGACAGCCTCCGAACAAGTGAAAGTCCACCAATGGACATCTTGTCAAAAGATATGTACATATGTATAAAAAAAATGCTTGTGCAACGTTGCGTATGCGTAATATTTTTATCTTGCATTTGCTGCTTGTTAAAGTGAAAACTGTTTACAGCATATTTTTTTGACGATATGAAATTTGTCATAGACAGAGCTTTAATTATGTTTTACAATCATTTATTGGAGCACGGTTGTTAAATGAAATCCTTGGGGCGATCAGAGTTGATTGCGACTTGTGGTTGAACCAAGTTTGGTGCGCAAAGAAGCGACAACGAACTCAAGTGCATTAACCTTAACAATCAGTATTTAAGTGCTCGCAACAACAACAAAAACGAGAAGGCATGCGTTTTGGCGACAACAACGACAACCACAAGGAGAGTAACAACAACAACAACTTGTTGGTTTGGACCATGATCTTCACAGAAACTTGCAACACTTGAAGGCAACCTCCGCAGTCGCATGTGAAAGAAGCAGCAGCAGCAGCAAATCTTTTAAAAGCCAGTTTAGCAAGTTTCAACTTGAACACAAAGTCCAGACTCTTTGGTCTGCGGTCAAAACGTGTTAGGGTTTATCTGACTTGGCTCTGATTCCAGCTCTCAAACAGCCAACAGCAACAACACGACGAGGCTGCCCAATTACTATTTGTTTTTTCTTTTTGTCTCTTTGCAACAAACATAAACTGCAGTTTAAACCCACACAAATCCATTTAGTAATTCATTAATATCATTCCAAAGTTGCATAAAATGGTCTCTTAAAGCGTTAACAGACAGCCTATTTGACCGTTTTGTATTTGCACTCTTTTGTCTTGTTTGGGCCAACTTCCACTTTCAGTTGACTTTTCGTGCTTTCTTATGGAAATGCATGTGACTTTTTTTATTAACGTCTTTCGTCTTTTGCTCCCCTTTGGCGGCAGTCGCTTTTAGATCGACCATAAAGAAAGGTTGAGGAGGTTGTGGAAATGGTAAGAGACAGACAGACTGACAGTTTGTCTGCAGTCAGTTCCAGCTGATATATGACCTGTATTTGTCGCTTAAATTTAAAGCGTTTCGTTTGCATTTATGAGCCGCATATGAATTTCATAGGCTTTTCATGTTTTGTTAGCAAATTTACGAGGTTTAATAGTCAACCGGTAAACAGATGGTTGAGTAACCTGAGAAATATTTAATATTTTTAAATAATAATAAAGTGCATATACGTAAGATGCGATAAACATGAAAAATTATTACATAATGTATATTTTTAAATATAAATTGGTATCTCTGACAAACATTTGTTATTATTTAATAAACATGTGTACTATATTAGTTGAACTTCAAATTGTATTTTATGATTGTTTTACTTCGTTCAATCAGTTTCACAAATTTGTTATAATTGCTAAAGTTAATTTTCAAAGCGTTTCACTAACCTCGACAGTAACTAGTCAACAAATAACTTTATGAGACGGTAACTGGAAATTGAACTTAGTTTTAATTACAAACATGACACAATGAGTACTTTCGAGTATTGCATGTCTAATTGTTTTGCGCTTCGTTCGGTTTTTAGACTTTAGTTTTGGAGTTTTCATGACGATTGGCAATTTATTGTTTGTTTTGCCTGAAGAGATGCGATAAATGTGTTGATTTTGATTTGATTTGTATTGTCTGTGCTTAGAAAATTACCAGCAAACCAAAAATATCAAATCGAATTTTCGCAATTTTGCAATTCGCTGAGTTGGCAACACAAAAATCCAAATGAGTAAGACGAGTGAATGGGATTTGTTACGGCCTTGACTAAGTTGTCTCTAACAGAAAACGCTTACAATAGATTTGAGGGAAGTCGGCAAGAAGGGGCGGAAAGTCCATTTCAGTTAGATCACTACGTTAGCTTCCAAAACTTATGTTTAATCTAAATAAAATATAAAATTGTGTCAAAGTTTTTATGATGCTAAAGTCATCTCTAGTGTAAACTCTCCCCGATTGGATTAAATTATCAGAAATGATTAAAGACAAAACATAATAGAGACCTACAAGCATTAAACATCCTTTTAGTCATATAAATATGATGTCAAATGAAATGCTTATAATATAAATATATTTAGACGACACAAATATGTATTAAAAGCACAATAACAATGGAACTCACAAAAAAGTGTTTTTTTTTTTTAAATTTTTTTTCTAACGATTTTCCAAGGCTGTATAATAAAACACTGGTACAAGTTGAATTGCAGCCCAACACGGTTACACACTGTGCTGAGGTGGGGCATTAGTTTTAGCCACTTGAAGCACAGCTTTTTAGCGCTTGCCAAATGGATTTTTGTGTTTTTAGTTAAGGTTTTTGATGCTGCCAAATGCAATGCTAAAAGCGAAGGCTGTTGGGTGGTTGGCAGAGTGGTTAGAGTGCACAGTGAATAGGATTTGTGTGGCTTGCAATTTGTGGCTTCTACGTTAGTTGGAGAAACTAAGGGCTGCTCTTGCTGCGGTAATCGATGAGCTTTTGTGGGAGTGAAAAATGTCGATGAAGCTGCCTGCAATTTTGTAAAGTAAAGTGTAACTATACTTAGCAGTTGCAGTCTGGTAAAATAAATTTAAAAACTATTGAGTAATTCACATCTTTGAAATGAAAAGAAAACTATCATCATGACTTCAAGCCCTGTCATAAAAAGATCGAACAGAAACTTCACTGAACCTTTCATAGATTTTGCAATTTTATACATAAAGTTTTCATCCGAAAATTAAAATTAAAGCTGTTAAAAAACGAAGTTAAATAATAAGCGTTGAATTTTTTGTGGGCTGCCCCCTGAGTTCACTGAATTGGAGCATGAAATATTTAGTTAGCGTTATAATGACAATATAGAAATGAGGCAACATCAAAATGATCTGTAGCTTATGATAAAAAAAATATGAGGAGCTCTTATTGATATGATGATGATAGAGATGGAGATCGAGATCGAGATGATGATGCAGATGTGAGGTCCACTTGATATTTTCATTAGAAAATATACATTTTACGCAACCTCTAATTATTTTCATATTCAAATGGGAAGACATCAAAATTCGGCATTCGCATGTCAAGTGTCTTACTGTGACCCAATTTAAGACAGCGTTCTATTAATTTTTCAAGACCAAAATAAAACTCACGACAGCACAAAAATACTAGAAAGATGTGCTTCATGTACAGTGTACTCATATGCTGGTTGTCGAAGATTAAATACTCTTTCCGATTTGTTTCTCAACTAAGCATTTAATTGAATCATAATAGAATCAGTTAATGAGTTTCATATATTCTCAAACTGTATAATCTCAAAGCTTTTTTATCCATCTTCCAATTAATAACATTCTGTTTCAGGACGACTGTCTGTGAAATTAACTTAATTTTTGTTGGCATTTGTTACCCTAGGTAAGGGTATAAAAACAGCCGACAGCTAAAGTTTTTATTCACCATTGCTCGTCGCTTTCTCCGTACCCAAAAAGAATCCCATATAAAAATAGTAAATATTGTGTAAAAATACCATTTTGATTTATAGTTTTCCAATCAATTGTGTTCAAGGCAATTGCGGGAGCATTCGTCTCTTTTAATAGACAGTCATTCAATTGTTGTTCTTCCTTGTCTACTTCTTCTTTGTTTGTTATTGTATTTAGATTCTTTACAACACAACAACGTAACGAAATCGAAAGCAATTTCACTTTGCCGCCTAATTGTCAAAAAACTGACAACTGTCTGTCAATCAACTGTCAATTGTGTGCGACTGCGGTTTCTGACTTACAGATTCGTTCGTGGAACCGGGAAAGAGGGAGGTGTGTCCGGAGTGTGAATTGAGGGTAACCAAGGAAGGGAAAATACGATGCGAGTCGAGTCAAGTCGAGTAACTAATCGACCACAAAGCGGCGCTACAAAACGCAGCTTGTGGGCAGCATCTGTAGACATATCAATAACATGGTACACATCAAAGGCAATTGATCAATCATGATTGAGACTGCGACAAGTGCTGTGTGACTGTTGCAACTGGCACTAAAATATGCATTCAATCTGTTTCAGCAATCGCTGCAGTACTTTCTCCAATTTGATTCAATATATTTTCAACTTCTCCCTGATTAACATTTCCACACATTCTGGTCAACCTTGACGTTCATTAACCCACAAGCGCCTCAAGTTCAATCACAAGCACAGCCAGCAAAAATATCAACTAATCAAAATGTCACACTTTCCATGCCCGAAAAAATATGCTGACAGCTGACAAACTAAAGAAACCAAAACCAAAACCAAAAAAAAGTCAGCAACAACAACCACTTAATCAAGCCAACTATTAATAAAAAGTGAGAATGCTGCAGATGTAAGAGCGATTGACTAATAAGATACCCAGTAGTGTGATTTTTATATGCAGTATAATAGATTTATAAACAACATAAAAGTGTTCAGAGCTATAAGAACTTGTAGTATAATACTGAATTGATTAGAACCAATCAAGTTTTCATTCATTATGATTGTTAAAATTAAATGCAATCTATTTTAATTGCAATCACTGTTTGTTTTCAAATTAATTTAATCGGAATTTTTGATTTTGTGAGATTCTGATGTGTTTGGTTATTCTTTTGATAATTATAATTAATTGATAATTTGATTATTAATGATAATAATCAAAATGAGCATGTATTCTTATAATTTGGTTTTTAGCAATAGAAAAGTTTTCTTCATTAGATGCAATATAGAAACTCGATTCAACTATCAGTCTTACATTACAGTATTTACAGCTTACAGGGTATACAAAAAGTGAGATTCCAGTGGAATAGGCGGCACAATGAGCCATGGAATATGCTGGCAATTGTTGCCATACGACAGACCAAAGATGATCGGGAGAAGGCAGCTAAATTGTGCTCAACGCTCAGATTACAGCGGACAGACGACAACGACAACAACAAAGACAACAACAACAACGACAACTACGACGACGACAATTGCCTCAACTTTGGCGTTAATGAACATGAGCACACTTTAGCGAGTACTCCCCGTATGGTGACAGACAAGCGGACAGAGAGACCAGCTGACAGACGTTGCCAGGCCATGGCGGCATAATGAATTGATGTGAGGATGCTAGGAAGCTGTGGAGGGTTAAACTGTGAAATAAATAAACTGAACAAAAAGCATTTTAACACATAATAATATGAAAATAATTGAAGCTATTATTTAATACTGTGTGAAGACATATGTGTGAGTGTACATGATCAACGCAATTAACTTTGTTATAGTTTCTTTATGATGCCCCTATGATTGTGTCAATTGTTATATAAAGATTAGAGTGATCAGCTTGGCAAAGTGTGAGATCAGTGAGAAGTTGAAGTGAGATGAATCGCTACGATTACCCGTTAATCGTAGAATAAAATATGTTACTTACTTATTTTTAATTATTATAAATATGAAAACACAAGTCGATAGTTTTCTTCGTTATAGTAAAAGTGTTAATGAAACTTTTACCATACTAAGTAAAAATAATCATAATAATCAACTTCAACTCTTTAGCAAAATTGGTTATATTGTGAAATCTGAAGTATATTTTTCTTGTAACATGAAAAAGTCTTGAAAGGTTTTCAAAGTCTTTTCAAGATGAGGCTTCAGCTCTGGAAAACAAGTTCCCTTTTGAGCCACACCCCAACACAACTTGTTTGTTGTCGATCTTTTGCAAAGTCTTCCATCCTCCGCCTTCAGTCCCAACTCCCTCCATTCATTCCCAGCTCCGATCCCTCACAGCATTACGACCCACTGTTTGATCTAAGTTGAGTAAATGGGCCGCTGGCGAAAAATGTTCGATGCTCACTGTAACAGTTTCATTTGCTTCCTGCTCAGTGTTGAGGCGACAAGAGACGTTGGCAGACATTGTCAGAGCTTTTAACAAAATTGGCAATACGTTTGAGCAGCAGCTGCCAACATGCCTAGATACAAATGCAAAAAACAAACACTCGGTAAAGATCCAGATACACATACAACTGCAGAGATAAATATACTTACAGATATTACTCAATCAATTTTAAAGACTTCCGCGACCGTAGTATTTTGTAAAAACGAAACAGAAACACAGAAAGAGAGTTGGAGAAATGCAGTCAACGGTCAAATGAGAGGGAGAATTAAACAACAACAACAAAACACAAGGCTAATTGTCATTTTCCGACAGCAACAACAACAACAACGTCGTCGAGGGGAGTAACAACAGTTGCTCAATTTTATGCAGTTCTCCAATTGCCAATTGGGCTCTCCCCTTTCCTTTCCTCGATTTTGTCCAGCTCTTTGACTGAATTATCAACTGACTGTCATTAGCCTGCTGCACTTGTTTTCAAGTTTATTGGCTCCCAACTATCGCCCAGTTTCACGTTTATACATCCATTGTGTTTGTGCAGTCACCTCAGGAGGGAGCATGAATCGAAAAGTGTTTCTAGAGCGGAAGTTATTAAAATGTTTTAGTAGCCAAGTTTTACCGTTGCCTGTGAAGAGGGGAGGCTTTTGTTGCATAGTACATTGACCACCAATTATTATTGCACATACGCAACGTGTGCCCAGTTGGGTGCTCAGTTTTGTTGTGTTGTGTTTGGTTTGGTTTGTTGTACGGTATTAGGGTTTATATGTCACACCTGTAATTGCTGTTGGTACATTACACAGTTGACAACTGTTGCGCTACTTAGATTTTGTTGGTGTTCAAGTGATTGCTTTGATACTCTACCATCTTATTGCTAATCTCTGATAATAAAATTAAATAAATGAGTTTAATGCACCTTTTCACAACAACCATTTATCATAATGGTTATTTAATATTAATACATATATACTAGTTTCCTTGTAATGTTTATTAATCCAATCATAGCACCTGCTCCCAAAACTACAGTACATGCCAAAACACACACACATGCATAAACTTGGAGCTTAACACTTGTCTGGTCTCCGCTATTCAGTCCCAAAGTCCGTTGCTTTGCCCCACTGAACCACAACGGTGGCAACTTCCGTTGGACTGTTGAAATCTATATGCGATTAGTTGACATTTCACTTGAGGTCATTACTTTGGGTTGGGGTTGGCGTTTCGTACCGGGGTTAGTGGGTCAATAGCTTATGAGGTCACATTTGGGGGCACCTATTTGTTAGTTAGTTAGTTTATTAGCTGGTTAATGCCCTAAACACAGAAATTGTTGCCTGATTCAAATTTGCCACGGTCTGTTTGTGCCATGCGATTTTTTGGCCTGCTTTTTGCTTAATAATAATAATAGCAATAGTAATAATAAAAATAATAATTCAGGTAATAATGAAAACTAAATGAATTTCACTTATGTGTCGTGCCTGTGCCAAATTAAATGTAACGAGAAACATATTTATAGCATGTCGCTGGCTGGCTCTTTGCTATTTTTTGTGTGTTTTTGTTAGTGTTTGGCTTTTTTTTTCTTTTTCTTTTTTTGAGGGCGACTCTTTCTAGGCCACACGGGGCCGATACTTGTTTTCAGCTTGTAGTGACAAACGATGTTTTTCGCTGCGCTTTAACCTATCTGCAATTTCCCCTTGTCGTGGGTCAGTTCTAGGATATTCAACTTTGTAGTACGCCTATTTGGGTTATGTGTCCCAAATTTCATGGCAAACTGGCATGCATTTGGGCAGGGCATTTCTTCTTTTTTATTCTTTCTAGCAAATCTAAATTATGGCTGATTATGGTGTTCATGGAAAGCATAGAAATGGATTCGACAAGCAAGTCACAAAATTGAACAGTCTACATAATTATACCACAATATTTTCATGTATTTTTCCTTAAATATTTACAAACTTACGAATTATAAATGATAAACAACTGCAAGCAATCATATTCTAAGCTTTACCATCAATAAACTTATAAAGTTTTGCCTTCTACAAAGCTTTTAATTTTATGGAAAACAATAAGTGTGCTGATAATTGAGATTTTTAAATAAATCGCATAAGATCAAAGGCTCAAAATGTGTTTTTTCACCCCAAAACATCAATATGTCCAAAACTTTTGGCATTTTCGGTTCGCTTTCAAGCAAATCAATAGGATAATGGAACAATAGATATAAGATCTAGACGTGATATCTTAAAGTCTCGTTATGGTCAACAAGTGTGTACATGTCCGAAAAACAATACTCGTATAAGAAATGAGAATTATTGAATTTACAATGTGCTTTGTGTACATCAACTTTGGCAGGTAGAAACTTGAGGCGTCAAAATGAATGAAAAGAAAACATTTTAATAAATCAAATTATAACAATGGGTCAGAATATCGATAGAGTTACGGACAGGTTGCCTGACAAGCCAGAGCCATGCATTTTTTATCCGATTGTAAAGAGTTCTTTGGCATTCAATGTGAATGGAAACATCTGCCAATTGTCGTTTGCTGTAAATTGTTGGGTAACTGAAAACTTAAATGGCAACACTCCCTGGCAAGCTTGACATTTGCAGCAAGGTTTTCCTTTGTTGCCGAAAATAAAACTACTGATAACAGTTCTATCAGCACTGATCGACTCGAAGATGCCCTGTGCAAAGTTTTCAGACACTTATTTGTTGATTAAAATTAAAGTAAACCATGAATACACAACTCCGAGTGATACCAATTTTTTATTTCGAATAATTTCAGGGTTCTAAAAGTTTATTTACATAATACGATTCTCCCGGATTCGCCAAGTCATCGGAAAAATAATACGCGCAGTTCATAAATCTTTCATCCGACTGCCCAGAAATGATTGCAAGTGTCAAAAGTCAACAACAAAATGTCACGTTTCGTTGTTTTATTTTGTTTATTTTTTCATGTTGTGTGTTTAATCATTGACAGACAAAAAAAAAGAAAAATAAAAATAACAAAAGGCAATTGACATTTGTTAAGCAAATTTGTGTCTTGGACACAGCGGAAAAAATTCGAAATGAAATGCATTTAAAAAACGATGCACAACTTTTTATTTTTGCTTATGGTCTTTTTTTACTTGATTGAAATGATTTTCTTGCGCTTGTCAAAATAAAACTCAGCCATAAAAATTATGACAAATTATACCCATAAATTTTTTGATTTTTTTATTGCCGTCAATGTTGCCATCTTCCTGTGTTTTTTTCGGCAAAAGAAGCAGCTCAATTGCTTTGAGTGGCCAATTTGAAGTCGTTTATTTGGCTTACGGTCTGTGACACTTGACGTAGAAATTTTAAATAAATTACTTAAAAAGTTTAAGATCAATTAGGATCAGTGAATCAGGGTAATTTACTGTGAAAACTCCTCAAAGGGAGATTAGTAAGAAAAACTCTCTTAATACAAACCAAATAAGTTTAAAATAATAAATCGCAGTAAAATTTTTATAACTAAGCTATAGTTTATTAGTTGTCAATATGGAGACCGGGGTTTGATTAAATTGAATCATGTTCCACGCAGAAACACAAAGCCCAAGGCCAACAAAAGCCAAACAACTTCTCTGACACATCTTTGCAAACTTGAGACATACAATGAATCCGAGTACTCAGACATGAAGTAACATTGAAACTGACATTTGAATTTCAATGACATTTATAGAAATTGCAGATATCGTTTATGTAGTGTATCAAATATATCAAATAAATTCATTATTTTATATATATTGGGTGGGTGTCAAGTCAATGGCAAATGAGTCAAAGCGTTTGCCGTTTTTCAATTGAAATCAGTGCAAAAAGCGTTTATAGCTCAAAGTCACCGATTGGAACAGATAATTGTATTGTATCTTATATCTGTATCAATGATTTGTCATTTAAATTAAACCATGACCGTCGACAGTTATTTTTGAACATAATTTGACAGCCTTGTAATGGAGTCGTATCTCAAAAATGGGTTCAAAATACTTTCGTATATCAAATAACGACAGACAACGTGAAATTCAAGCAACTCAGTGACCTGAGCATATGCCATTTGCTCTTTACCAACTCGCGAACTCTCTGCTTTCTTTATACGAGTTTTAATTGCGGAAAAAAACGCTCCACAATAAACCAGCCGAAAAAGTGCATTTGTGGTTGACTGAGTGGAGCCAGACAACGATGACAACGTCGAGTTTCAAAAGCAAAACTCATCGTCGACTTCGAACTTTAGCCGCAGAAAATTCAAACGATTGAAGAGACAAAGCAACAAAACAAAATAGAAAACTAAGATATATTGTTAAATATAAAAAAGGAGGAAAAGAAAAGAAAGACAACCCAAGCAACCTCCCACTGATGCCATAACAACTGTCAAGTTGATCTAAAGCGAATGCTGTAAATTATGATTTTATGACAGAAAACTTTTAAAAAGCCAATAAATTTTTCAGGCCATGTCAAGAGACTGAACTATAGAAACAGAGAGCTAAAAGGGTTAGACTTGCAAAGTAGACACCTTGAAGTGTGGGAACCAGTTAAAATCACTGCAAGAAATAACAGCGAAAATAAAACAATATTTGCAAATGTCTTGAAAAGTTTAATATTTAATATCTTGATAAAACAAAGTCTAGGAATATCAAATTTTGTATTATGAGTTTCATTACTTTTTTACGCTCAGTGTACTTGCTCAACTGTTTACTCATTATGTCGCTATTCATAGGGCAACTTGTCAAGAAAAGCCAACTTTTGCACTGCATCAGCCCCCAAAAAAAGGGTTGATTCCCTCCATTACCAGAGAAAAGGGTTAGGATCGTTATGAATGTCGACTGCACATGAAAGGGCTAACAAGGAGAAGAAGGCGGAAACACAAAAAGCCAATAATTGGTCATGACTTTTGGTTACCAAGTGTATTGCATTGGCCATGTGAACTGGCCTGGCGAAGGAAGTAAGTTGGAAACAAGGAATCAGAGTCCGCGCCGGGGTTTCGTTATACTTTGAAAACATAGAAAGGCTCTGCACTTAAAATACATATTGATAAAGTTTTGGCTTTTTGATGATTTGCCGACAAACAGTTCCTTGACAATGAAAACAGCTAAATGCCGTTGACTGACATTCGAGTTTTTCTTTCCTTCTGTCGCTTTTTTTTTTTGGTTTTTTTTTTTGTTTTGTTTTCGCTTTTGAGTTAGTTATGGTTATGTTTTGACATGTCGCTGATGCTTTTTGGGGGTTTTCTTTGAAGGGGGAACTTCGGTTTGGTTCACCGTTTTATTTATGGTGTGTGCTTTGAATGCACATCGATTATTCAGTATTATTGTTGTTGCAAAGGCTGGTTACCAATTCGACGGTAACTGGCAACTGCCTTGAACGTCAAGGGTTAAAGTCAAGGGTTTAAAGACATCCGTCCGTTTAGTTTAGCATATTATTAATGTGTTTATATTTGTGATATTGTGTATTAATATTTCGATGCTTTATTTTTATTTCTTTGCAGTTGCCCAACAAAAACCACAGAAACACACACACACCTACAAATGCAAATGTTGTGCGCCACGAGGACATTTTGCCCGGCAGCTGGTTATCAATAATAATTCTTTTTGGCCGGTCCCAAAAGAACAACCAACCACTAAACAACACTGTGTGGCGTAAGCACTGTGCCATTTTGGAACAAATTGGAAACTCAACACAAACATAGCGCCCCACAATGTTGGATCGATGTGAAATGCCGGTAAGTGGCTAACAAAAGATGTAAAAAGAGATAAAAAGAAAGGGAAACGATTTATGGCGAGATTAAAGTAAATCAGATATTGATATCTAATTTAAGATGGTAATTAAAAACAAAAAGCAATTAAACTAAGAAATAATAACAACCTTAATAAAAACTTTCTATGTAATTAACAGATCGATGTGCAATTTAATTTTATTAATTTTCTGTTTTGCTCAAAAATTCCAAAGTAAATTGCCATAAATTCTCAAGGACTCTAGAAAATCATGCTTATTTTAAGAATATATTTTATGAGATGAAAATAATAATTGCATTAAATATCAGAACGGGTAAAATACAAAATGAATGAGAATAATACACAGAGAGATGGACAATATGAGCATAAAGATTTTATGCTTGAAGAATTCACTCGAAAAAAAATAATATTTCTGATATTAAAACTTAATTTATATTAACTCGTTTAGTTTATAAATAATTAATAAGTGAATTAATACGTATATGTGACAATGTTAAAGCTGTAGAAATTATGAACGTTTTATGCAATGTTTTTTTTAGACAAATGTAATGGAGTTTATTTTTATTTAAGTTTTGCCACAAAGTATGCAGCATAATTTAACAAATCTTTATCATTTAGCAGCAATCACAAAAGTATGCTGCATATTTTGAAGACCATTTAAAGTTTACCTCTTCCGTAATAAAAAAAAAAACACAATTTTGCATATAATAAAGAATTGTTTAATTTTTACGAAATATAAAACGATGAATGAGCAAAATATTTTATTTTATCAAATTTTATTTTTTAAAATTGGTAATTAATTCGTTTGTTTACCTTTCAACAGATACAACTGGACAACGAGAAGCTGCGACGCGATGTGCGTCTGTCCAGCTCCAGGCTGGATCTGCCACAATTGTGCAATGTGAGTCGTCGCCTTGATAGCCACATCAACAACAACAACGGCAATCATGTGAGTGAGTCGACAACCACGCTGAATGGCAATGGGAGCAGCAACAACAACAACAACAGTAATAGCAACAACAACCTTGGCTCTCCAGTCTCATGCTCCACCACAAACAGCAGCAGCGGCAACGAGCGCGGCTCCTCGACCAAATCAAACAGCAGCAGCGGCAGCTCCGGCAACTCGGCGAGCAGCACAGGAAGCGCCGAGCTGAAATGCAGCACGCCGATGACACCATCAGGTTCGTAACGAAGCTGGTACACTCAGAAAAAATAGGCCATTCTTAAGAAAAGTATGTCCGTGCTTGAATTCATACTGTTTTGTTCCTACAATTTTTAATAAATATGATATAATAGCCCGATATTACCCAAACTTATAATTCCTGTGAATTGGTCGACATACCTCCAGGAACAACAGAGCTTTTTTATACTAAACTTTTAGTTATACATTTTAAATCTCCGTCTACTTAATACGTACACATTTTGGGAAAAGTTCAAGATTTTTTGCGTAGTTTAACTGGTATGTTTCGTTATTTTACAGACTTCAATTAATCCCAAAACGTACCTAAAGTATCCCAGAAATATATTACTATAAGATTTTCGGGATAATGAAATTTCGAACTTAGCTTTTTCCCCTTTTTTTGTAAGGAAATTCTGATTATTTTCTAAGTGTAACCGATGTCGGGTGAAAAGGAGAAGCGGAAAGAGCAGGAGAAAAGAGTTCCTGTCAACATTTGCAATGTCTAACGCGTTGGTTTAATACGCATCGCTGACGTCCAATGCGAATTAGAAAAGTTCCCAGTTGAGTTTTGCTTTGGGTACACAGTTGGAAGCTGCCATTAATTAATTTTATATAATACAAAAATGGCATCGAGGTCAAGGTTGTGGGCTAGGTTTCAATTAGTTTGCATTGCCACTCAACTGAGAGGCCTTCAAAAGGCCGAGAGCCAAAAAAAAAAGTCTATTGAAATTGCACAAATATGAAAGACATCAAGTATCGCAATTTAATTTCATTTAAAGTTATTTATAATTAACTTTTTAATTTCATAATATTGTGATGTGCATTAAATGAATTTGTCTGCACGTATTAATGCTTATTTTTTCACAGAGCTGGTTAAGAAATATCGCAACTACTTGACCGATCTGGAATTTGAGGAGCTCAAGGTCTACAAGGAGGTCTGGTACTTTGGTCAGCATGCCAGCAAGAACTACAATAAGCCCGCCCCCACAGCCAATACCACAAATTTGGGCTATGACGATGATAATGGCAACTATAAAATCGTACGTTGAATTATACACAAATATAAGTCTATTCGAAACATACACTTTTAAATTGATTCGAGTGCGAATTTTCGAATAAACCTTTAGATTACAGATTTTCTAAATATTATTTACTTTTTTGGCAGATTGAACATGACCATATAGCCTTTCGCTATGAGATATTGGAAGTGATTGGCAAGGGCAGCTTTGGTCAGGTGATCAGAGCATTAGACCATAAGACCAATACTCATGTGGCCATCAAAATCATAAGGAATAAGAAGCGTTTTCTTAACCAGGCTGTCGTTGAGCTCAATATACTGGATGAGTTGCGGGAAAAGGATGCCGATGGATCTCATAATGTAATACACATGCTGGACTATACATATTTCCGTAGACATTTATGCATTACATTCGAGCTAATGAGGTAAGGCTCTTTTGTCTCTCTATATATAAGTACATATTTGTCTCCTACACATTCCTCCACCTATTCAACTTCGTTAATATGCTGTGACGTCAATGTTAAACCGAGGAGCTGTCACGACACAACTTTCGCCTTTTGACTCGTCAATTAAAAACGCGTATCACTCGCATTTCTATTAACATTCTGCCAATTAAATTTATTCGCAAGGATAAAAATCCTTGCGTGCGTAGCGGCCATTAAACGACAATCGTAATCATTTCTATTTTCTGCCCTCACAAGTGCCTAGCACGCATTACGTTGATCCTCTGTTGCGCTTTTACCTTGACAACACACGAAACACAGCTCTCTTCCCTCTCCCTCTGCTGCCTTTTAAAATAACCAAATACCCCTTCCCCTTGTATGATAACAACCCTCTAGTATAAATACATAACATATTATCATATGGTATCTTTGCCTTTTGATGTGGCTTTTTTATAGCATAATAAATCCATCTAGTTCTTCACATGAGAGTCGTTAATCATCAAGTAGTTATCGTAATTCTTTAACAACTGTTTTTAATTGCTTTATAACTGTGTTTTTTGATTATGACTTTAACTACCGAATAACTACCGCCAGATGGAGTATCTTCTTTGATTTTATTTCATTTATTAATCACTTGAAGAGGACATATCTGACTACATATGTCCGTCCGTTTCTATGCTTGATGAACCATATATGTCCTTCAATTTCAGCTGGAAGCTCTTTTGTCTAATCTATATCACAGTAGTTTGGAAAACTTTCTTGTTTCTTGAGTTTTTTCACTCGGATATAGAGTTGTTGGTGTTGTCTTGTTCTGAACAAAGTTGGTAAAAATTACTTAGCTGCTCGAAAAATCGTAAAATATTATGTTTTAAAATTTTTAATTAATTTAAATTAAATTTTATAAATTATATTATTAAATTCTATTGTGATGTCCAAGTAGGATCATTTTGAAAATTCATGTGGATACAAGCAACTCATATTTACCATCCTAATACTAGGTACACATTCGATACACTGTGTAAATATGTAAGGATGTGACTTTTTTTTTTAATAATTTTTTAAGTTTAAGCTATGTATATTTACCACAAGCGCTTCAATGAAATGTAATTTTATCGCTTGAAATGCCACTCAAGTTCAGTAAACAAATAAATTTCTATTTAATTTGTTTGTCTGCCTGCCTGCGAGCACAACACACACACAACTGGCACACACAACAGAACAGAACACAACACGACGTCGTGATAGACAGCGCAGGAAGTATGTGAACAACAAACCACAGTCGCCGCTTGACTATCAATTTCAATTTAAATATTGTGTAGCCTACTTTCAGGTGCATGCGAAGTGGTTCAGTGAAACTGCATTGCATGCGTGCAAGCGCACTACATATGCGTGTGTGTGTCTGTGTGTGTGTGTGTGTGTGTGTTGGGTATCTAGTTCTACCTGTTGTGTTGGCTTTCGATGCGATAGTCTAGCAATTTAATTGATAGACAGCTAACGCTATCAGGTGTTGATTTTATAGGCGAAGATACCCGTCTCTCCTCGTTCCACCCTGGCATTTGCCATAGCCAACATATGTCAAAGTTTAGACAGTTGGCAACACAAATATGGCAAGGAACACGCGATGCAGCAAAGCCAAAGGTATATGGACAGAAAATAGAGGCTAAATGTAAGAAAAAGTTTTGAAAAAATGCTGAAGGTCATGGTTTAACCATTGACTTGACTCGCTTCCGTTTGCCCCTTTTTTTAGCCTGGCCCATATCAGTACTCCTTGACATTTCCGGCTGCCAGCAACTAATTTGTCTTAATTGGAGGCCTGCAAGTCACCGGTTTGCCACTAACTGCGACTTATGTCGACATTTTTAAGCACCGATTTCAGATTTCGTATTTCAAATGGGTTAACGGCACGCCATTAAGAAAAGTCAAATTTTTTTCCCTTTCCCATAGTCTGGAAATCGATATCGCGACAAAATTAAATTGTTTAACATGCAAACAGCAAAGAAAAAGAAAAAAGAAAATAACAGAATCACAAACTTAATTAATTATTTACTTTTGGGCTAATTAGCCACAAAATCGCAACTCGAGTGCGCACTTTGCGTCTTGTTCTTTTTTCTTCTACAAGTTTCACCAATGGGCAAAGTTTTTGCAATGACCATGGAACTAAGAAACTGTCGTGAAGAGGAAGAGAGGAAGGGGTATCGCGAATGTCGGGTATGTTGTGCTGCATCGACGACCCAACGGGAAGTTTAAAGTTTGTTTTGAGCGAGTAAACAAATTGTGTGGCCAGCTTTATGTAATTTAATTTACCTGCACGCAATTCAATTTTCGTTTGTGCTAATTTCTTTGGATTTGGACTTTTAGCTCTCGGGATTAAAAATGTTTAAAAGTTTAGATGATTTATTAAAAAGAAATTTACGATTTGAGATGAAATTGTCAAACAAAATTTATAGCTATTATTATTGTCTTACTCTTGTAAGTTTCCAATAAATAAAATAAAATAATGTCTAAAATGTTTATAGTTTTTAAAATCTAAAAAAAGTAATTTAAATTCATTCCAATTCGGTTTTGTTCAGATTAAGTATGTGTTTCCCGTAATTCAACACAACTTTCGACAGAATTTTTATTTATGCCTCAAAACTCGTTTGTTCCATTTCTGTGGCATTTATACCTAATTATAGAACGGCTGCGCTTAGCACATAAACATTTCTAATTGGCAGCTCTTTTGAGTGCAGTGGGCTGTCCAAAGCTCATCCAAAGCCACAAGCTGCTTAGCTAATTAGCATGTTGCGGAAACTACCTGAAATTGTGTAAATTTTCTGAGTAAAAACAAAAATGGAGGAGTGCAAATATGAAACTTAATCCAAAGCTCTAACATGACACTTTAACTTCATTAGCAAAGGAGGCGGTATTAAGTCCACTAACACACATTTCGAGCACTCTATTTCGAATAGTTAGAGGACCATGTCAGACAGCCACGATGTGAACACATTTTGGCCAACAAAACACACGGTAACAAACACCTGCAAGTTGTCCTGTTCCACACACACACAAGTCCACGGGCACATAACTCTCAGGGAAAATTGTTATGGGCCACGTAATTTACAACGACAGCGATAAAATGAGCTGCCAAACTGGCGATGCCATCAAATGCCATAAGATATGGCCACACTGAGTGCCATAACTATGCAGCATATTGTGTAGATGACACTGCCAAAATAATGTTGTCACGGCCAAGTTTCTTTGTATGTGTGTGGGTGTCAGGGTCGTAAATTTGGCCGTCAATACTGCAGGATGAGCTCCTCCTTATACTCCCCACTTCTTCCCTCGTTCGCTGCTGTTGTTGCCTTGTGGGCAATGTGTCAAGAATTTGTGTCTTGGTGTTAAATTTATATCAATTTGCTGAGCTCATGATGAGATAATCACGGCTTTATCAATTTGAAATGTCGAATTTACTATCGAAGAAACTACAATGAGATTCGATTTAACTGAGTAACACACAATCTGTGAAAATAGTTTAATTCGTAAAAAGAATATTCTAGTGCAATTTGCTTACAATATTTTCTAAGCTATCAATTTCTATTTTTTGATTTTGTGAGCTCACTCAAATCAAATTAAGCTCTCTGTATTTCAATCAGTTTATATTTTAACAGCTTTCTCTGTGAGTAGCAAATGTGATATTTATGATATAAATAATATATAAGAATATGTCAGATTCTGTCGACAGCCATGAAATTGTCCATTCAGATATGTATGCTGACATCAACGGACTCGGATAGACAATGTTGAACAGCGGACAAGTTTGCAAATAGTCGGAGGTTTTTAATTAAAAGCACAGCATGCATGGGGTGTTTATTTTGCTCTCTTTTCTTGGCCATGTCCATGCAAATAAGCAGAGCAGTATGCTAGCCTTTCTTTTTATTTTTAATTAATTCTTGCACTTAGCGTGTAGATTGCAATTAGATGGATTCCACTGGGGATTGAGTTACCCAGACAGACTCACAGAGTCCTGTTAGGGGGAGTGCCAGGGAGGGGTGAGGTGTGGTTGGCATTGCAAAAACAACACCCCTGTTGACAGGCTGTTGTTTGTTGTCGTTGTTGTTTGTTTATGTTGATGTAGGTTATTATTATTATTATGTCGTGCCGTGGCACACTAATTACCGCTAATTGACATTTGCCAGGCATTAAGATGGATATAGAAACAGATCCCAGCGCACAAAGTGTGGACTAAACTAGTATGGCCAAGGTC
The DNA here is from genome assembly GCA_037043435.1 of Drosophila suboccidentalis. Lineage (NCBI taxonomy): Eukaryota > Metazoa > Arthropoda > Insecta > Diptera > Drosophilidae > Drosophila > Drosophila suboccidentalis. Next base: position 105,334 of record JBAMBK010000886.1, on the reverse strand, counting down.
AAAAGTCATTTATCATGTGTTTTATTTCAAAATTCTTGAAATATTTCGAGGCAAGACTGGCAAATAAGACAACGCCAACATGTCGCTATCTTTAATGGATTTAATTGTAATTTAGTTTAGCTTTCATTTTATTTTAATTTATATCCTTATTTAATCGTATTTATAAATTTCACTTGATTTTTTTTTAATTGTACTTAGCAAATAAATAAATAAATATAAAAATCAAATAACCTAGACAAGGATAGCTCCAACTGATGGCTTCTAATCCCTAATTAAAATGCCACACAGACACAGAGCACATATAAATGTAAATGGGGATTTGTTCTTTAGCCAATGTGACATCCGTAGGCCTAATCTAACCAAATCAAGGTTATCATCAGGGACAGCTTCATTAATTAGTAATCCTCCTTCTCAGCCTCAGGTTGTTGCTGGCATTCTCTGAAATTATTTAATGCGCTCATCTGAAAGCCATATTATTAATAGATATTAAAGAGGGCCTGAGGAAAGCAGACAAACATAATAAAGGTTTCCATCTAGTCTACTCACGCTCATCGTTGATTCTACAATTAGTCAGAAGATTTCCATAAGACACATTTAAATATTAAGTCTTAAATTTGATAAGTTATTTTCAGTTTGTCGTAGCAGCTGTTTCCCAATGTCTGTCAACAAATTTGGTGGTTAACTTTACAATTTCTCTCTCGAAAACAAATTTCACTTTCTATGCAAAACAAAAGAGGACCAACTTTTTTGACAACAATTTTGATTTTGCTGTCAAAAGAAACTATGAAATATGCTATGAAAACTGTTTAAGGCATTATTCAATTGATGTTTTGTAGTTGAAGTAACTGCGCATTGTTTATGTAATGATTTAGTTAGCATTTTTGAATAGATGTATTTTTGGCGCGCTAACTGCGAACATTAGTGGCTCGTTACAGTTGCATGTTTCTTACCTGACTATCTACCTGACTACCTGCCTGCCTAGTTGACTCACACAGCCGGCAAATCAATCAAATTACCGAATGGAATTTGGCACACAAGTCATGAGGCAACGGGACATGAAAGCTTTGAGGTGAGAGGGTGTAGAAAGCAAAAGTAGAATGCTATAAACAACAATTTTCAAGTTCATGGACTCTCTCTCTCTCTCTATTTCCCTGTATTTGTTTCTGTCTCTTTTGGTATTGACAGTGTCATCGTTGTGAGGCGACATTTGGCATGTCATAATGCAGTTATAATATGCCATTTTGACACAATGCCTGCAAGGAGCAGTCACATATCCAACGATGGGCCTAGTTAGTTGGCCCGCTCGATTCGCCCGATTGAAATTATGACATTTTGATGATTTTCTTATTGGTTTGTTATAGATGCAATCGCCGGCTTTTAGCTGCAAAATCAATACAACAAATAAAAAGAGCTGCCATAAAATCGCCTTTAAAGGCAGACGGCACTTTAAATGCAAATGTTTTGGCATTTGAAAACTTTTCCAATTCACAAAGTCGTGTGACCTTTGCGGTTAACGCGCTCTTATATCTATATTGTACTTTCTGACAGTTAAAGTCAAGGCCTCGATACGATACGACGCCTGCCTTTAATCCAATAAGCTGAACGTCTTTAAAGATGACCTTAAAAGCTCCTCAGTAAGAACAACTGCTCCAGAGTCTGAGTGATTTTGTGTGTGGCTGGGTTTTATCGCCTAGCACCATAAGACACGATTCTTAATTGTATTACTTGATAACAAGATGCTGTTGAGCACGACATGACATGAGTTTAACTCAAAGCTTAGACGACTTGTCATAACTGACAAAAGGAGAACATTTTAAACGAAGACACATTATTTAAATTAATTAAATGAAATGAGACTGACTTAGATATATGCAACACCTTTGTCGTTTAGTCCGAAAGTGTGTTAAATGTATTAAAGTGTTTATCCGCCAATTGAATAAAAGATCTGGAAATCTTGTTATCTCTGTGCTGAGATGTTTTGCTTCAATTCTGTAAGTCTTCATCGTCAAGGTTAGGGATACAACTTGGCTTAAAGTTATTTAATCTGCCTTAAACCTTGTGTATTTTGAACAAACACAACTTATTTGATGGCTTCTTTCATTAAGTTTGCTGATAGTTTGTCAGTGCCAAGTCCAAAAGCATTCTAAGAGTCTTATCTCGATATACAAAACGACAACACATTCTTGCCACTCCTTTCATGCCATTGCCAGTTATTATTAGTTTTGGCATTCTGTGAATCGCATCTGGGTCAGAGCAGCTATTAAGTGCATGTCAGAGCAGCTCATCTCAGCTCAACATGCGAGCTGCTGATGAAGTTATTGATAGAATACCAAGAAGATGGCACACAGACAAATCCAGGAGGGGATAAAGCGGAATGGAAACGGAAACGGAAATGAAAGCAAAAACTGTGTGGATGTTGGGTCAGCAAGTTTAATAAATTGACATGGCTGAAAGCATGATATCAAATGATAAATGAGCAGAAATGTTCATATGTCAATAATGATGAAATGAGAGAGAGAGAGAGAGACATTCTCATGATGTTCTGACTGCCAAAAACTCATCATCAACTGACAGCCATCAAGCAATTGACAAAACATGGTGGATATTTTTTTGACCCAATCACTGTTGCCACCACCAAATGTAAATAATGCTTCAGTGGTTGCAATGACATTGGCAAAAGTATAAATACAAAAGGAAAAAAAAAGTTCCTTCTTTATCAGTTAATTAATCGCTTCAAAACGTATGTATTCAGAGAATTGTAAACAAAAATAGCAAACGGATTGACAAAACCTGCGACAAGGATGGCCATGAGTGGCACAGTGGCTCAAAAAGAACAATTTTGTGAAACAGAAAAAAATATTGAGCATTTAAAAGAGATAAATTATCAGACTGCAACTAGAATTATTACAAAAATTTAATCAGGCGTGTTCGTTTGAAAACGTTTGAAATTCGGCGTTTTAGTACAAACGAAACGAAAACGAACGTTTTACTATTTGCTGTTCCCAATTCCGATCGAAATAAAAATTAAAGTGGAATTCAGAAAAGGTCGGCTTTGTTTTTTATAAAATATTTTAAATATGCTTTTAAAAAAATTCTTTTAAAATACACTGCATCTGTTTTAACTAGAAATAGTGATGGTAATCGATTCTAAAAATGTTTAACATTATTAAAATATTCAGTTATAATTTTAGGAATTTATTTTAATGCTTTAAATGGCATTTATTTTCAAATCCGACGACTCTAAAGCACACGTTTTGAAAACGACAATTATTGTTGATTTTCGGAATTCGGTACAGCAAACAACTTGTTTTGTGGCAAATCGTCTCGTTTTCGGACCTCAGAACAGGCCGAATAACTTTTCTTAATATTTGAAACTTGTATTCTAATTCATTTCCTGTAATTTTATTTGTATTTGACTTAAATAAAAATATTAAATAAAACAAATAAATACAATTTTGTACCAGTTTACAGTTGAGAAGTTGTGCTCGTAAAAATGTCCACTGTATTCACATTGTATATATTTTGCAGTTCTTTTGGGCCCCATCGCCATTTCCTTGCTTTCTTTTGTTGTTGTTGTTTTTCTTGTTGCCTGTTATCGTCATATATCCAAATTTCTGTGCGACATGCAATGCAAATTAATTCAATGCATGCTATTTTGTATCGTTGTTGCTTCGCTGCGATGTGAGCTTTAAGCGACCGGCATTTTCTAGCGCCTTTTTGACTCGATTCGACTACTCTGTTATTTTGCATATTGCGATTCCCCTTTCCCTCTATCATTCTCCCTATCTCCTTGTGCCACACCTTTCGACTTGTTTTGTAAACAATTTGATGGGGTTGCTGTGAGTCACGTTCTGGATATCTGTAACTCTAATCGAATCTCTTCTGCTCTATATCTATCTATTTGCAGTCTCAATCTCTACGAGCTGATTAAGAAGAATAACTACAATGGTTTTAGCATGAGTCTCATAAGACGCTTCTGCAATTCGATTGTTAAATGCCTGCGTCTGCTCTACAAAGAGAATATCATCCACTGTGATCTCAAGCCGGTAAGTTATCAAGTCATAAGAAATTCATTTCAAAACAGGATTTACATAATTACTCTAAATCTAATGATACGTAAATTGTAAATTGTGATTGATTCCAACGTGAAAACATATATACAAAAACTCGTAAAATGTTATTTAATAAACCTTCTCATTGTTTTAGGAAAACATATTGCTTAAACAGCGCGGCAGCAGCTCCATTAAAGTCATCGATTTTGGCAGCTCGTGTTATGTAGATAGGAAAATCTATACGTACATCCAATCGAGGTTCTATCGGTCCCCGGAGGTGATACTGGGCCTGCAATATGGCACTGCCATTGACATGTGGAGCTTGGGTGAGTGCAATGTAGTCAACTGGTTGTTGCATTTAATTAAAAACATTTTGCAATTCCTGTGCGAGTCTCTCGCGAACGCCATTTGACCTCGATGCAGTGAAAATGAAAATGAATTTTTAAATGGTTTTCCTGCAAATGCAAGCAAATTTATAGCCATGTGTATGGCACACACACACACCCACACTCGTTACACCTATAAATAAAAAGCAAAACCTCATTCAATGTGTGTGGGAGTGTGTGTGTGTGGGAGTGTGTATACAGTCCTATACTATACGTGTAGCATTTTAAAATTGAATATAAAATTCAGTTTTATGGCCACATTGAATGTGGCTTCCATTAACAAAAGAGGGTTGAATAAAGAGGGTTGTCATGCGTGCGACATTTAAAATATCTAACGTAACTTTTCAACGGGTCTTATGTGTCTTTAACTCTTAGCCCAACGATGCTAACTTATTGACAGCAATCACTCGAAACGTCAGGAATGCAAATAAAAAGTCATTTATATGCCATAAATGATAGCTAAATGCTGAGAAGAAGCTAAATGAAGCTTGAATAAAAGATGTTCTTTCTCAGTCACTTATTTAAGTTAATTTTACCTAAAAATAAAAGAGAATATATCATTACTACAATTTTAATTCTCTGAAATTAAAAGAAATAATTAATGTTCTCATTAAGCGGGTACAAACTAGTTTCTTCAAACAATTTTATGCTGTGCTCATTTACATAATTGAAATTCCGTCCGGCTCTAACTATTTTCTACCTTTCACGCTCCCTATATAAATTATCCATTACTTACTAGGACTTGTGTGTAGTACATTAAAGGTGACCTGCCCCTAAATAACTGTTTGTTAAGAGCTTCACACGATGCAACACGTAACCCATTTTCCAAGTGTGCGCCTTTGCTCACAGTAAGTCAAATAAGTAAGCGCCCACATGAGCTTTCAATCGTAAAGCAGCCAAGACAGTGGCTAAAAATAGACTCGAACCGCTTTTATTAGACTCAGCACACAAGCACATTTAATGAGTCTTTTGTGCCGAGCTCAGAGCTCCACGATATTTTCTGCTGACCGGACGTGGTAGTCGTCGGAAATGCCCGCTAAAAGGATGTAAACGGAATGAAAAAGGAGGAGGTAAAGGCGGAGGAAAAGTTCAGGCAATATTATTGTATACATAAACATTGAGTGGGCGGCACTTGTTGAGTGCCCAACTAACCCAACCCAACTGACACTCGACCAACTGCCGTCTCCTCAAATCTGAACCTCAAGCTATCTGGCTGCTCCAGTTACTTCAAGTCCTGCACATTGCTGCCTGCTGTTGCTAATTGGCATAGTGCGTGTTTTCACACTTGGCTAAACTCCGCATTTCCTAGAAGAGCAGCCACCACACCGAATTGTGTGGAGCGATTGAACATTGCCATTTGGCAGCTAAATATCCGAAGGGATGGATAATGAGTCTAGGAAATTGTGGAGTGCAGTCAACTGATATGGAACTAATGGGAATTAGTTAAAGTACGAGCAAAGAAAAGACTCTGGACTAAAGCTTGCAACTGATTACAGTGCAACAGAGAACTAATCAAGTATGTTATCATTCCAAGACATGTTAATTTCTAGATAATCAGTACTATTATAGGACAAGTTAAAGCTACCAGTAAGTTAGTCACATATATATGTATATATACACAGGGGTACTTCCCCCTGTGCCACAGGTCAATTCGCAGAATAATTTTGTGCGGAACAAACTAGCGCTAAATCCGCTGGCGTCCGATGCTGCCACCTAGTCCGATTTAGATTTTCGAAATCAGGGGCAGCAATGCCACATTTTTTAGTCAGAATTTGAAGTAAGGTATTTAAAAAAAAAAAAATGTAAAACAAGAATTACCGAAAAATTCTTTTACTTATTGTGCAATTTGTGAAAACATTTGTCACGAAGAGTTGCCAGACTAGTGGCAGACAGTTGCTAGAGTTGTCGAGTACTTTTTATTTTCTCGCGCCAATTACTTTCAAATTTTTTTTTGCTAATCGAAATCAATTATTATATAAATAAATTAAATTTCATAAATTAAATAAGAATAAAACTAAAAACTTATTGTTCTGCAAAATAAACTAAAAAAAGTTGCTAAACAAACCCTTGAATAATTTTATCTGAGAAGGTGTCAACCATTAAAAGGTTGATGAAAATGCAAAACAAAAAATTAAATCACTCAAAGCTCTGTGGTACCTCGGAAATTTCCGCGCGAAAATGCTTTCAGCGGAATTCTATATCGCTAGAGATTTCTGTGGCACCCCTGATAGATTAAAGCGGTGGCGTCAGAGAGACGCACAATCACTCAAGCAAACAGATTCATGTTTTAAGCGAAATTCCGAAACGAAAAATGTCGTCCCAAGAGAAAGAAATAAAGAAATACAGTTGATTAATATATATTATATACTTCTAAGATAAGGGAATATGCAAGAAAACATACTGGATCTTTGTAGACATACTAACAGAATGTTTTTAAAAGTATTGAAACCATTTAAACAATTTTCGTTTCCTCTGTTGTTTCTATAAACATTTTTGGGTTAAATTAAAATAAGAAGTAAGCGCATCAATAACCATTTAAGTTTCAAGAATTTAATTATTCACACTAAGTTGGGGATGCTTTTTAAAATGCTTAAATGAAAGTCCACGATTAGTCATGCTGTAGATGTGTCAGAATGAATCTAAACCAAGTGCTTGCCGCATTTTTAGTCAGCGAATCCAATCAATATTGCAATGAACTGTTGAACCCAAAAGTCAAACTCAAACAATTTGTAATGGCAGCAGTAAATAAAGTAAATAATCCCCTGAGGACCCACAGCGGTAGATTGGGATGTGACCTGTGAGCTGCGACCTGTGGTCAAGTCCGGGCACGTGTCGTCCATCCGGCAGATCAGAGAGTCAGAGGGTCAAGGTCAATGCGCTTTTCCGACACTTGAAATGACTGCAGCAAATTGACAATGCTCGTAATTTGTACATTTTATTGCACAATTAGAAATCAATATTAATTTGGCGGTAATTTCTATATATTTTCAGGCTGCATATTGGCCGAGCTGTACACGGGATTTCCCCTGTTTCCGGGCGAGAATGAGGTGGAGCAGTTGGCCTGCATTATGGAGGTGCTGGGACAGCCGCCCAAGGTGCTAATCTCAGTGGCGAGACGTCGTCGCTTGTTCTTCGATTCGCGGGATGCGCCGCGCTGCATAACCAACACGAAGGGTCGCAAACGGGCGCCGGGCAGCAAGTCGCTATCACAGATCCTGCACTGCCAGGATCGCTATTTCATAGACTTCCTGCAGCGCTGCTTGGAATGGGATCCCGCGGAGCGCATGACACCCGACGAGGCGGCCCATCATGAGTTCCTGCAGCCATCGACATCGAGTCGCCATCGCAGCTGCCGGATGTCAACGAGCTCATCCAGCTCGGGCCTCAACAGTGTCTCCCAAAAGTCTTCCTGCTACAATTTTGCAGAGATCTCACCCGGCAGCGGCGGCCCAGTGGTGGCATCCATAACGAGCACCACTGCGGTCAGCAATGCGGCCATCACCACCAAGTCCAGCTCCAGTTCACGTCAGAATCCGAGTCAGAATCCGAATCCGAGTCAGAGCCAGAGTCAGAGCCACGCCCAGTCCAATGGACACCTGCCCGACATTAAGCTGAGTGCCAGTGACAAATACAATAGCATGCAGAAGGTTGCGGTTCGCTCGAAGATCACGTCGAGCGTCTCGGATCTGGAATCGGTGCAGCAATATTCGCTGCATCGCATCTACGGCGGTGTGGGCAGGGGCAGCACACAGCACGTCTCATCGGCGGCTACCAGGAAGCATCTAAATGGTGGCAACACCGGCAGTAGCAAGTATGGCAGCTCCACTTTGGCGCACAATCATTACAATATGACACATCACAATGCCTCAACGGCGACGATTGCGACGGCAACACAACAACAACATCATCATCATCATCATCATGGCGTTGGACAGACACAGGTGGGAAGTGGCGGGGGAGCCCCAACAAATGTGGCAATGTCACACTCGCAGTCCACCGGCGATGTCTCGGATCGGGCCATCTTTGGGCGGGCTTGACTTCGAGCCCGGCCGACAAAGCTGGAGCTCAAGAAGTGCAAGCTGGTGAATATGATGGACTTTTGGAGCTAGAAGTGGCGTCCACAGCAATGCGCTGCCCTGCAGGAGGAGGAACTGGACGAGGCGAAGACCTAGTTCTAACTATACTTGTTGTTATATAGGATATAAATGTGTAGGCTTGTAAGTGTATGTATGTATCTGTGTCCCGGTTCTGTTTAAGTGAGCGCAATGCTGTTTGTACTCGTATCTCCTCAGCCTCAGCCTCAACTCAACTCGATACCACGAAATAAACATATAGAGGATACATTAAAATCGATTAACTTAACACACACACACACACACATACACACTTGCAACACTTTGCAGTATTCTCAGTTCTCTCTGATTTCTTGCTACTGCCATAGCTGAATATATATTATATTATTTACATATTTGTAGTTCCCCCAAAAGTATTCTTTCTTCATTTTTTGAACAGCAGCATGTATTGTAGTCCCCACCCCGAACCAGCTCAAAGGATCAACAATATAACATAGTTATACATTGAATAGATTGTAGTACTAATATATAAGAATAATTCAACGATACAGCAATTGTATCGACTCAAATCTGTAACAATTTCATACAGCTTCCATGTCTTTTGCAACAGTATCAAGGCTGTTATTAGTTACATATGAAAATGTATCTATATTAATATAGAGTGTAGAAGTTTTCGAATAGGATAGAATGTTTCATATAATGCATGAATATGATCCAAATAAATAAATATACAACACTAATCATCCACAACAGACGACATGATCATAGACCCACCAACTTATCTATCAACACATATTTAAATGTATGAAAATGTATGGGAGAATTATGTAATAGGCCTCAACAACACACTCATCAAACATGTCATAATCTAATGAGCATACATATTTAATAAACTATACTACGTAATTACGCCTAGTTATATAAACTTTTATGCAAATGAAGAACAACCACAAAACATTATGGCCAATATATAAGATGGAACTTTAACTAATTCTATGTATATCGTTTTAGTCTAAACAAAAAGAAAAACCACAAAGAAATTCAATTTTATTATAATCAATTAAGAGACACACCAACACTTACACACACACACACAGTTGAATAATAATCGCAGGCAGAGTGTGCTCTTCCCTGATCCCCGCACACTCTCCGTCTCTGTATCTGAACCTAGACTGTCGTTGAACAAAGTTTACAATGTAATTTTAGATATCACTGTAAACAAATGCAACTTTTGCTCATGACTTTGATAATGTAAACGTTTATAAATACATAGATATATATACCATATATCGAAATATATATCACATTAGAATATTTACACTATAATCCGCCTATTTTATGTATTATTTATATTGTATAATTCTCTGCCGATCCTAACTACTACAATTTCTATTTTATTTCACTTTATGTATTATGCCTTTTAATTTGGTCATACAACAAGATATATTTAAAATAAATACACAAAACACTTGATTCGAATTTAAAGTTTAGTATTAAATTAAAAACAAAAAATCTACTTTTAATTATAAAATTATATCAATTTTCAATTAATGAATCATATTAATGGTTTTGCAACCAGCAAGAAAACCGACATGTAATCAACACAATTACAATAATTACAAAAAATGATTAAAAAAATTATGTATTCAAATTTTTAAATTGTTTTTTATTCTCACCGAATCGACGCCTTATTTATACAGGGAGACATCATTCAGGTAACACAGTGAAGAACCAATGAAAGAAGTAGCAGCCCTGACACACTTGTTAAGAATTAATATTTTTTGGAAAGTGACTTAAATAAATACACAATTTTGAAATTGAAAGTTTTTTTTTGAAAACGCTTCGAAAATATTGGTTTAACTTAGATTAGGGATTTTAAATACTCATGGTCCTTGAGTTTTCTTTTATTATCTTATGGAAAATATACGTTTTCTGCATTTACCTAAGTTCCGAATATACCATATCGATGGATTTACTCAGCAAACGTATCTGGACATCAGAAAGAAGCTATCAATACGTTGTCAACATAGGGTTAATTTTATAGACAATGAGTTTATATTAAACATAGCATACTTTTAGGCATCACAAAACTCCGCTGCCTCTTGGACAAGTGCTTGGTGTAATTCTTATTACCTGATCCACTCTCAAGTCTATGTGGAAGTCTAGAAAGTGTCTCAGCTATGTTCTAATGGTAGTCTATATAAATATGTAATTTGCTAACTTCAATACAAAATTCCAATAATTATAAAGCTCTTTCAGAGATGACTTTTAATTAATGATCACAGCATTTGACACCAATCGATAAGGCCGCTGGCTATAAATTTGATAATTTCAATTTTTTGTAATATAGTTGCTGAAATTATGCAATTTCCGACTGTGCAAATTTGTTGGATATTTTTGTTAAACCTTTTTGTATTTTTTTTTTGCTTTTTTGTTGCGGAGATAATTTAATTTAAATGTTTACTTTATTAATGGCTGATAACTTGATTTTTTAATTCCAGCTCAATTCTCCAAAATACTTTTCTTTTCACTTTTCATGTGAAGCACTTGACAAGTTTGAATGATTGTCAGGTGCGTGGGGATCAAAATCATCTGGCGGCGAGAAAGTGTTGAGAATTCTAAGTACTTCGAAACAGGAACCCACTCATACACCTAAGTGATAGATGACTTAATACCAAATGTGTTGTAAAGCCCATTCTTGAATCGAAAGTAAAAGTTGCAGACAGGCAGGCAGATCGTTGATCCATAACGAAACATCGAAATGGAAAAATAAAAATTCCCATTGAGAGCTTCAAGTGATAAGCAGCGTCATTGAGTCAAAGGTTTATTGACGCAAGTTGTGTCTACAGTTTTAGCTTCAGCTCCAGCTCCAGCTCCAACTCCAGCTAGATTTTCGTTGTGGCTTCTTCATGACACTTGTTGCCAGGCCAGGCCAGACCAGGTCGGGTTGATTCGGTGCGATTCGGTTCGGGTTCACAGCATCTCGAAGGCCGTCGCTTCTGCAGCCTCTGGTTGACTTTTTTTTTTGTTTTCTTATTTTTTGGTGATCATTCGTCGCAAGGTGAAAGTCTTTCTCCCTCAAGCATTTTGTTGTTGCTATTTGTACAGCATTTAGTCTTGTTTTCTGTATTTATTTATTTCTTTCACGATGTTTTGATTTCTGTTGTTTTGCTTAGCTTTGGATTGTGAGTTTGCACGCTCTTTTGGTAATCTTTTACACAAATATTACCTGGCTATTAGGAAATTACCGGCTTGTCGCTTATGTAAATAATATTCTGTCTACGTCTATATTATCTGTGATCCCACTCGAATAATAAAATGGGACAAACATTGTATTTATGCTCTTCTTTAATTCTACATTAAAATTTAATTTATTGCAGAAGATTTCTACTGTCATACATTACTACATACAACCAATTTTGCATCCTTCAAAATTGTCTCACACTTGAAAAACACATTCAAGCCACTTTAATCTCAACCAACCATCTGAAAACTGTGCAGAAACCTGACACTAAATCATTTTATTTCTTATCTACAGGTGGAGTTCACTTCATGACGCATTTAAAGGTGCGGTTACCAAAAATATATTTTATTTCAGCGGCAAACAATTAATTGTAATGTTGTCACGTCTCAGTGAGGTCTATAGTTGAGAATATGACTATGTAAGAAATGACATAAATTAAATTAAGTGGGTGTTTTTTGCGTTTTGTTTTTATCTACAAGGATTTTTGGAAGATTGACTAATTAGGTTTTAAAAAGAAGATCTTGTCACTTGGAGTAATTTTTTAGTTTATAGCATTTACACACAAAAAACATATACTATTGTAAACATATTCAATAATCACAGGAAACAAACATAAACAATCAACAAGACAGAAATTGAATTGAAAACAGTTTTGACAAGTGGAAAAATTTGCTGACTTTTGTTTGTTGAATCAACCTAGGCCAAGTAATTAAATCAAGCTGCAAATCATTTATATGCCAGTGCTTGACAAACAGGTGAAAATGTTTTCTTTTATTATTTTCCATATAGATTTAAGACTCATCGAAACTTTTCAGACAAAGATCGGTTAATAAAGAAAGCCATTAAATAAAATTTAAACACCACAAGACTCGAAAGAGCAACTCAGTTGAATGACTTGGACAAAGCTTGGGCGTCATCGGCCAAATCAGTCAAATCAGCAGAGCCATTATCATTGTCTGGGTCTGTGTCTCTTTTTGATTCAATGGAAACCTGATAAGCTGTGAGCTTTATGATGCTTATGCAATCCGACAAAGGAATTGTGGAAGGGTGGAGGGAAGCGACTTCAAGCCTTCTTTAGAATTGCAGTGGGCATTGACTTAATGGGCCCATTGGCTTGCATATTTCTGTTAAACTGCGAAGCTTTGAAAGTGAAAATGTATTAATGAAAGCTGGCGATGAAGTCTCTGATGGATCTGTCGATTAGTCGCATTGCCGTCTCGACTGCCGAATTGCTGTGGGTCTCACAAAATTGCTGCTATAATTGCTGGAAAGCTGAAAATGCCATAATTTGTTGATTGGCCCGGGCTGCGTTTAGATAAGGGCCAACAGTGCCAACTAACTGGCCGACAATTGTTGCACAAGAGGAAATCAATTTTCCAATTTACTTAACGAAAACAGATAAAAGGGAAAGAACTGAAAGACTATAATCACTGTTTGTATTATTAGTAAAAAATAAAAGATTTGGTATTCTATTTAATAAATATGTTTTGAATAAACTGAGTGGAATTTGTTTATCAAATCTTCATGAACATTTGAATACATTAATATTAAAATATCAAAAACAATTGGATTAAAGATTCTGTGTTTACTTATACGAATTTTTCCTTCTCAAGATTAAGTTGTAGGGAACAGAAGTGAATCCAGCATCCAACTTTGACTATCATTGTTCGCCAATAACAAACATTAATTATTTCAAGTCCAGTTGATCAGGTCATGCTGTGGCACTCATAATATCTCAAAGCAACCCGATCTATCAGCTGATTCACAGGCATTCGGGAGTGATGTAAGTGCGTAATATGTTGATCAGTGGAGCGACAGAGAAGTGCTCACAGCGGGATCGAAGCTACTGCCACTCACAAAACACAGCATGAATAATGTGCTTAAATCCACAACTAGTCCACATTAATCATCTACTTCCATAATTATCGGGAAAATGTGAATCACATTAAGCGAGGCAGACAAATTGCTTGGCATTTAAGCTTAAAAGACACATCTCTGCGTTCCGTGAGATGCAACATAGATGTGTTATTCGAACTATATATGGCACACGTCTGTAAATCACAGTAATGATCACAGTCTGCATTTTTCGGGCCACTATTAAGAGTTATTTATTGTTTTGGCTCGTTGCGAAAATACACCTACGAAGTACACCATTTATCAATTTATCTGTTCTTATCGGAGCATTTCCGAGTACGCCAGCTTGAGGAAATTACGTGATCAGCGCTTCAAATCGAAATCTCTGAGGTGGCGTCATATTTTGATAGCCATTTCTGGTTTGATAAAAGAAGAAGACCTCAGGCATTGCGAAGAGCTCAGCAAGAAATGCATTTGAAAATCAAAGCTAGAGCATAATATTTCCTCATGTTGCCAGCATAATACTTTCTCTTTCAGTGCACGTTGTGCGCTCTTTGCTTTCTCTTTGCTGTCAGCAAGCGCTCTCAGCAGCTGTTGCCGTTGTTGTACTTGGTGGTGTTGCTGTTGTTGCTGATGTTGCTGATGTTGCTGTTGTCGCTGATGTTGCCGGCAACATGTTGCTGGCTCATCGCAAGCGTCGCGTCTTCGCTTCGCGTATTTGTTTTTCTGCTTTTTGGCACCATCGTCGCTTGGCTTGGCTTAAATTGTTACCAAACGCTTAATGATCTTCAGTTAAGCATCGAACTTTTACCAGACAAGTCGTGTCTGCGGCTTCCACTTGCAACTTCAACTCGAGTCAAGTCCGCGGCAGCAACAGCTACAGCTACAGCAACAGCAACAGCAACGCTAACGGAATACTAAAAACAAATAACACAACCAATACTACAAAAACTGCATCATTTGCATAAAGCAAATAGAAAACGTTAAGTTCAAAACGCGCTGGCAAAAGTTGATTTGAATTTTAAGTTTCAATTTTGTGTTCGCTTTATTGTCGCTGTGCTCCAATTGGAAATTTCAAAAATTTCTGAACGCATCGTGTTTTATTTAAATAATAAAGAAGAAATAAAAATAGTGTAACTTTATTGAATTATTAAGTCACCATATAATAAATAAAACAATTGCAAGTTCCTTCTGGATCTAAGAAAACTTAATCAATTGTCTGGAATTTGTGTGAAAAATGCGGCTTTTGTTGGCTCTTTGGGGCACCTTGTGCCTGTGGGTGGTCACATCCAATGCCCAGGGATTTAGTTCACCCAACACGGCAATACATAACGCGGTGAGTCTAGATTAATGAGTTTAATATTAGAAATAAAATGAATTCAATTAAAATTTAATTAAAAATAAATAATAAATTCAAACTTTGTTAAAAGATGTTTAAAAAAATCTGGTTTCTTAAATCGGACAAGAGTGAATGTGCCAATACTATAAAATTATTATTCTCTTAAAACTAAAATAGAAATTCCCTTAGCAACACTTTAGACTTTGTATATAATATTAAATAGTTTGAAATCTGTTTCTCTATATTGTAAATATAATGTTTTTTGTGCACATATTATCATTCAGTCAAAAATGTAGCTCACTCTTTGTGGACTTCGTCAGGTGTTCCAGTTATTCATAGACAAAGCTCTCGGGCCAAATATGTGTCAAAGATTCGTAAGAGAGAGAGAAAAAGAGAAAAAAGAAACAAATTTATTACTCAATTTGCATTTTCATTGAATATTAGTCATGCAAAAATTTATTGTGGCGACTCTTTTTAATTTGTACAATACAATTTTTCACCTTTTTCGGAAGTTGGGCCAACGAAATCAGATTGACACAGATCTTTTAAGGCTTGAAAGGCTTTAAGCCAAAGAAATGTACCGTTACTTGGGAAAATGAAGCGATCAACTGTCTAAATGTTGGGTCTAAATATGATGATGAAATTGTAGGCCTAAAAATATATTTAAATCCTATCGATTGGCGACTTGCATAAGAGCTGCCCCCTCCGGTTTTTATCTGCAGTGGGTCTGCTTAAGTATTCAATTATTCAAAATATTTTCATAAGCATTTTCATATTAATTGTACAAATATGCAACTGAGCTGAGAGTGGAGCGTCTCACACGCCTCAATGAACTTTCCCTTTTATTTATTTTGGAGATTCGTTTAATGAAGATGCAAAGGAAGTGCCACGAAACGAAGAGTAAAAGCCATAAAGTCATGACAACGTTTAAGGCCGCAATAACATCAACAACACCTGAGGCAGATAATAAACCTGTTGTCTTGGAGTGGTCAAAAAATGTCTGAGAATCGTGTACGCATCAGATCGAAAACTGCAATTTAGTTGTATTAAAATTCTCAGTTCGATCTGATTTTGAAATTGTTCCAACAATTGATTAAGCCTCATCAACAAATTGCTATTGCTGGCCAAAAATAATAGTTTGCCTTTAGCCATTTACTACTTATTACGATATGTCTGGATGATGCCTCAGTTGGTTGTTGCCATTGTTGTGTCTTCATTGTTGGTCAATGTGGCATCTGTGGCATCCGCTGCTTTACTTAGTTTTCACTTTCATGGCCGCAACAGTCAGCAGTCAAACTTGGCAATAGCTTCCAACCATTTATGATTTACAATATATGTATGTGTATATATATATATTTGTTGTTGGATTTGCTGCTTTTGATTTGCGGATGAACTTGTGTTTATAATTGGGAGCTTTGTTGCTTTGTTCAGGCTATACTCGCATTACGTAATCGCATTTTGATTTCGGCTGCAGGCAATTGTTTGCTATTGTGAGTAGCAAACAGTCATTTTGTAAGTTTAATCCCAACAAATCAATAGACTTCCTTAACTAAAGCAGAGCTTATTCATAGACAAGTTATTAGTGGAAAAAAACGAATTACAAGAGCAATAATGAGTCGTGAGTCTTAACGAATATGATATGATCCGGATATGTCCTGATGATCATCACTATCACTTTTAAATATAGGATTCATAGACTCGATGGGCCTATAGGACATGAGGGAGTTACATAAAATGGCATATTAAATCGCAAAATTAGTGATAAATACACTTATACCTACCCTTCCACTCTATTAGGGATTATGAGTTCTGTATTCAAACTAAACTCAACTATGCTGTCATAATCTCGATTATATCATGCCAAATGTAATGCTCAATTACATTTTCAATTTGTTGTGCTAAGCAGCACTTCCTGGGCCAACACTAACGAGTCCGGCATGATTTCCATTAACTTGGCTCTGAGTCGATGTCGGCCAGTGGCCAATCAGGCGCCTCATCGGAAAAGCAAGCACACTTTCCATTGAAACGAGATGAAATTAACTTGAAACTCGATTTAATTCTCAGCTGATGCACAACTAGCACGGCAGCCCAATCAACAGCTACGAAGCCAATTGAAAGTGAAATAAACACATGAAAAATTGAGTGTTGAAGTAAAAGGGAAGTCATTGCTAGAAGGGGAATCCTAATGGGCTCTGTGTGTGATTAGCGTTCAATTACTTTGTTTGTTTTGCTCGTGGCGCTGCAATGAGATCCAAATCGATTCGATTCCATTTGCTTTAGTTTAGCGCCAGTTAACGAGCTTGGAGTAGAAAATCCGTGAGTAATCAATCAGAAATTTAATTGCAACTAAGCTCAATTAGCTCGTGGACAAGTGTCAATATGAAATAGTTCCATTGATATTCTTGTTCCCAAACAACTTTCATTTTTCAAGACAAATCCATTAACAGTTTGTCACTTGAGCGACAGACGCAAATACCTTTCAGATAAATATGCAACCTAAAATATTTACAAAGATCTCTCGATTGACCCACTTTCCATGCCATGAAAACGAAACGAAATTCACAAAAAAAAAAACCAAAAAAAATATATTAATAAAACCTGCCAGAACGCCGAGCTCCGTTCAACGTTGCGAAAAAATAAACAGCACAAATGAAAAGAAATTACCGCTTGAGACTCACACAAAAGAAATGCGAGTTGCTGCTGACAATGAACAGGTTCAAGGGCTGTCACACTCGTGCTTCACATCCAAAGATACAAAAAGTATCTGAGTATCTTTAAGCAGCTGTCCGTTGTCTGCGGCGCAAATCAAAGTGAAATATCTGGTCACTATTGATAGGCTTCAATTAAAAAGTAAAGTAAATAAGCCTAATAATGTGAATCGAATTTGTTCGACTATTAGCTGATACAAATAGAAATATGTATGATTAACTCACTTTTTCATTTATTGAGTCAAAAATTATTAAGTGCTTTTTAATATATTATAGTTCATCCCTAATGCATTTATTTCAGTTCTTCACCATTTATTTTTTTAATATTTTTTATTATTTTATTTAGAGACAAACATTGCTAAGAATTTTAAAAATAAAAGAAAGCCTAAGCTAAAATTACAAATTAATACTAATAACGACACCGACACCGTGGGGGAATTTTATTTGCCAGTTCATAGTAATAAACATACATTTTGAAGTCTAACACTTTGTAGGAAATTAAATATGCCCTGCATAATGATATAGAACTGCAATCTTTAAATTGTATTTAAAAAAAAAAGCTTATTCTATCAGGAAACAATTTTAATGCTTATTTTATTCAAATATTTAGTGGTTATAAACATCAGATTCCTCAAATTTTTTGCTTTTTAAAGAATTTCAAGCTGGAATTTAAATTTTGAACAAAAATTTCGTAATCAATTTATGCATTTCATTTCAATCGAAAGTGAAAGCAAGCACACAACAAAAAAGTGAAATATTTGTTATCGTCCGATAAAAAGTAAGGCAGTAGCTTTTTTTTTTAATTTAAATAAATAAAAAATAAATCGAAACTGAAACTGGAAAACAAAAGGCGAAGCTATGCCGACAATTTGGCAGACGGGGCGATAATGGCCAGGTCCAGAAAGAGGCCCAGTCTAACCAACAAATTGGACAATGGGCTGCAGATGTTGAACGGATTGTTGCAATGCTGAACAGTTGTCTCTGGTTCGTTGTCTGTTTACACGACACAAAAAAGCAACTGCAAACGCGACGTGAGGCAATATATAAGTACTTATGTATACGTATATGAAAATACTATGTATAAGACTTAAAATTAAGAAACACAACAAGAAAAAAAAGACAAAAAATCGCATGAAAGAAACTTGAGACAGCTACAACTTCGGATTCAGCATCAGCTTCAGCTTCGTCTTCGTCTTGGATTTTAACTGTGACCAGTTCCTGTTCACAGACAAAAGGAAGATGATGATGTGGCTGAAAATGCTTTCTTGTGTTTTTCTTGTTTACAATAAAGTTCGCAATGTGTTGTAGATGTCGTTGCTGTTGTTGTTGTTGTTGTAATCGCAGGCCATTGCCGTTGCCTTTGCAGTTGCTGTGTCCACAGTCAACTTATGTCAATAGATAGAGACAGACGGCAGCAATCTGGTCTGACACGTTTTTCGTTCAAGCTCTGAAAACTCTTACGGAAAATTGTGCAAAATGCCAAAAAAGGAAACTCAACAGCTGTACAAAAGGTTAAGGACAATGGTCTTGGCAACAAGCTGAGTGCAATGCTCTAGTTTCGATAGATATTTCATCCAGATGAAAAATAATAAGTTAAATCAATTTGAGTCTGATGTACATTAAACCGAAAGCAAATGGCAACCAATTTTGCAGAATTTTATCTTTTTATGTTTCTACATTTATTATGAATATCCATGAAACGATATCCAGAAAACGAAGATTGATAAAAAATTTTGAACTAAAATAAATATTGTAAAAAATATTGATAGCTTGGCTTTGATTTCTCTTATTGATAACAAAGTAAAACTAATTTTAATAGACGAATTTAGATTTATTTAATGTGATCGTGTAAATTAACACAGCTTCAAGGTGTACATAAATGGCCCACGAAGTTATAAAATATATATATTTATTTATATATATTTTATATTCATTGCCAGCATTGTTTTGGTTGGTGTTTCACAAGATTCCATTAATCTTATCAATGCCAGTAAAAGCCACCCTATGTGAGAAAGAATTAAAAGTAATTTCCTGCTTTGGTTTCCGTATTCTGCAGCCAAATCAAGTCAATTATTAAGACATTAAAATGTACTCCTGTCCGATTTTCAAGCAGTTTAGGTAACGCCTATATAAAATAATAGCAAATATAAAGAAATATACAAAAAAGAGCGATTAAAAATTCACGTGGCAAGCGATCATTAATGCTTCTACTTTGGGCATCTCTCAGATACTTAGGCAGTGCTGGGAAAAGAAAGTAAAAGGGTCTGCAAAATAACTCATCGCTCGTTATTGACAAGCGACTCTTTTTTAACAGTTTTGTTTTTGTTTTTTTTACATTTCCAGTTTTCAACAAATTGTTGTTGTTGTTGTTGTTACGCTGGGTTGGGTCATTAATAGCTAGTTGTGACTTAAAACAAAATGAGTTTTGTTTGCGTTCAAGCCATTGGTGACTGATGAATGCTGCAATTAGTGCTGCAATGTGCAGTAAATATATCAAAGAGCAATATTCACCCACCGCCGAGATTTGCCAAGCGCGGCAAGTGTCAACTTCCGCATTACTCATACGCCACGTTAAACAGGTTTCTTGCAATCGAAATTGCAGACTGCACTCAGAGTTATAGTCAAAGTTGTTGCAGTTGCTGTTGATGTTGCTGCATCTTCTCGCCATAACTCAACACAAATATGGCCAAAAGTCAAATGATCCTCGTCGCCGGTCACGTAAGCGTCCGACCAAGCCCAGAGACCCAGACGACGAAGAGCCTCCTCCTGGCTCTTACCAACAGCCAACAGCCAACTGCCAACTACCAACTGGTTAGCCAACTGCGGCTGTTGCACTTTCGATTTTGTTGTTGTCTGCTGGGTGAAAAGTTTACAGCGCGAAAATGAAGAAGCGTTTGTTGTTGCTGCTGCCGCTGCTGCTGCTGCTGCGAGAGAGTTCCAAAACAAGATTCAAGCAATGCCGCCTCAAAGATCTGGCTGGGTTGGTTGGCCGTCAGCCCCCCTGCCCCCCTGCCTCCCTTCCCTCCCTTGCCACCTTTGTCGGACTGCCTGGAAGATGTTGCAAGACAAACCCGAGTTGCATAATTTGTTTTTCTTCAACTGCTGTTTTGTTGTTGTTAATACCATCGCGGTGGGAGTTTAAGTTTTTGTGGCCAAAACGTGTCCATTGATTTGCACTTTAATATTGTTTCGAACGAAAAATGCGATTGGTAATTATTTAATGACATTTTTGTGGTCGAAAAGGTGCAACAGAAAAATTTCACAAACCGGTTAAAAATCTTTCGGCTGGTAACTTATGCAAAATATTGAACAATGCATTGGCAAATTGAGGTAATTGAATTGAGCATAAGTCAATAAGTGGAATGGGAGAAAGGTTAAGCAGTCGACTATTGCTGCAATAAAATCTAGCGAAATATTTAAGTGACGGCATTATATTAATTTCATCAAAAGGTTTATACATTTTTTAGCTAACATTTGTTGGCTGATTTTCTCTTTGAAATCGAAAACAAAATTCAATTTTGCTTGCATTTGTTGCATGCTCAACTGATGCACTCAAATGCGCAGCACAGGCAGCAAGCAAACAAATTAAAATGTGTATTTGCAACTGCAACTCGCGGCAACTGAAGAAGAACTGCAAAAAACAGGGGAATGGAATATGCTCTATGCTCAACGAAGCTTGCGAAAAGTGTTTTTCTTTTTCTTCTTTTGTGCCCCATCCCAGCTGCAGCAGAAAAACTGAAAGTGCCAGCCAGTGATTGAGGCTGCAGCTACCTCCTACCAGGGCTGGTGCTAATGTGCCTCGGATGCCACACTCGGCCGACCACAATCCACAATCCACAATCCAGTGTGGAGTGAAGTGGGTTACAGTCATCAGTTTGGACCGAATGCGAGTGCGAGTGCTTTGACTTCTGTGTCCGCGCGAATTATGCGCCTGAAAGTCTTAAAGTGCCACAAATGATACAGGGTTGCATCAGAGCTGAGTAAATATGATAATATTATATGATATTATGGCTACTTGTTGCAAGAATGAGTGGGCAATGATGTAATAGAAAGTTAAGTCAAGTACTACACAATCTAAACCTAAACTAGTCAGACCTACAGTGAGTACTTACTTAAGGAGATATTTTCCCCAAATTTTCCCACAATCACTGATATTCATACAAGGAAAATAATAAGTAAATCTCATCGTAGAGAGCTAAAAAAATACTGGCTGAAAGAAATGTATATTAAATTAAATAACAAATAAAATAAATGATAAATAATTAATAATTATAGTGTAGTAATCTTAGAACTTTTTTTAGATTAAGTATAGTAGATAATTTGAGGGTTTAAAGACAAGTATTCCATAAGCTGACCACTTTCTGTAAACGTTTAAAAATGCTTGTTAAAGCAAAATGGCAAATATGAATATATCGGTTACTGTTTCATGATAATACGAGTACTTTTAGATTAACAAACATTCGACCAAACGTTAAAGAATGTCTTAAAAAGAATACTGAATGCAGAAGAAACAATCTTTAGTCGAGAATGGTCAATTACAGATAAGTGCGGAGTAAAAGGTTCTATAAATTGCAAGATTCTCAAGAGAGTATTTAAATATACCTAGGCATTATCAGCATAAAAGGATTAATCTAACTGAATTCAAAATTCAAATAGCAAACGATTAACAGAGTAACCTACATATCAAATACAAATTGCAGTTTCATCTTGTGGCTTCAAGAAAGCTCTCACGTTGAGTAACAGAGATGGCCAACTTTCTCAGACATCAGTTGCAGTAACTTTGTAAACATTCTGTCAATTTGCTAACTGCACTACAGTCCATCATAAATAGCAGTGTCCAGCCCACTCGGGTTACTAACCGCTGAACAATAGTCGGTCGTCGGTTAGTTACGAGCTGCGAGTTGTGAGTAGGAAGACATTGACATCGTCTCGTTCAGGTAATTGCTAAAAATTGTCACGAACTAAACATGCGAAAGTTTACTGACTCCCCATGAGGTACAAGCTTAGGCTTAGACAGTTTAGAGACTGTGGCAAACCATAACCTCAGACCCCAGAGACCTCTTCAGAGTAATTTGCATGTCGGGACGGCTCTTAATGCCGTTTCTCGGAAAAGTGAGGCAAGTGCAATGTTTGCGTGACCAAAACTGGGCACGAGACTAAAAAAAAACAGCTACAATCAGAAGCAGCTTTTAAAGTTCGTCTCTCGATATTATCTCGCACTGGTTGAAACAATAATTAAATGCAAAAGAATTGCTCTCAGCTTTCAGTTGCGCACTGTTAACCTATAAATTATGAATTCCAACACACAAAAAAAAAGACATACTGAAAAACCAACACAAAAGTTTTCATTTCATTGCAAACAATGGCAGTCCAATTGACACAGAGTCTGTTTTTAATAGAGAGGGACTTGCAAGTTGGTTAGGAAATTCAATTGCATGTCGAAAAGACTTCAGGCCAATGAAATCTCAGTTGTGGCTAATGCTAATGTGTAATTAATGCATTAAAATGAAATTACTTGAAAGATCTTAAGCGTAAAGTTGCAATTTGCAGTTGCAGTTGAGGATCGAATGAGCAAATGGAATGTTGGAGAAAAAGTTGAAATTCAGCGATACGATAACTATTTGCAGATTAATTGGTTCACTTATTTAGCACTGTTATGGATATTTAATAGCACATTTCATTTTTTCATTTCAATTATGATGATGAGGGAAAATCCTCAGTGCTCGTCAGTCAATTCCTAAGTATCTTTTAGTGGCTTCAAGGTGTACTTCAATCAATCCCACGACAATTTCAGACAAATCTCGCCTCAAATCTTAGTCGCATAATAGTCGACTTAAATTTTAATACTTCAAAAAAAACGAGCGGTACTCGACTGTCGGAGACCCCGTACTTATTATAAAGACATCTCAAACAACAAAAAGATTTTCCATACTAAGACTTAATTTGGACTGATCGTTCCTATGGCAGCTATATGATATAGTAATCCGATTTCAATCAAATTTGGTCAGAATGTATGGGACCATCTTTTATGCATATTCTGCCAGTTTGGTTGAAATATCTCGAACAGCAAAAAAGTTTTCCATACTAAGACTTGATTTTCAACTGATCGTTCCTATGGCAGCTATATGATATAGTAATCCGATTTCAATCAAATTTGGTCAGAATGTATGGGACCATCTTTTATGCATATTCTGTCAGTTTGGTTGAAATATCTCAAACAGCAAAAAAGTTTTCCATACTAAGACTTGATTTTCAACTGATTGTTCCTATGGAAGCTATATGATATAGTAGTTCGATTCCAACCAAATTTGGTCAGTATGTATGGGACCATCTTTTATGCATATTCTGTTAGTTTGGTTGAAATATCTCAAACAGCAAAAAAGTTTTCCATACTAAGACTTGACTTTCAACTGATTGTTCCTATGGGAGCTATATGATATAGTAATCCGATTTCAATCAAATTTGGTCAGAATGTATGGGACCATCTTTTATGCATATTCTGTCAGTTTGGTTGAAATATCTCAAACAGCAAAAAAGTTTTCCATACTAAGACTTGATTTTCAACTGATTGTTCCTATGGGAGCTATATGATATAGTAATCCGATTTCAATCAAATTTGGTCAGAATGTATGGGACCATCTTTTATGCATATTCTGTCAGCTTGGTTGAAATATCTCAAACAACAAAAAAGATTTTCATACTAAGACTTGATTTTCGACTGATTGTTCCTATGGCAGCTATATGATATAGTGGTCCGATCCAAAATCTAAAACAAACTCGATCTGCTTACAATATAGACGCACCTACATACCAAGTTTGGAGTCTCTAGCTTTTATAGTCTCTGAGATCTAGGCGCTCTTACAGACGGACAGACGGACAGACGGACAGACGGACAGACGGACAGACGGACATGGCTATATCGACTCGGCTGTTGATGCTGATCAAGAATATATATACTTTATGGGGTCTGCCACGCCTCCTTCTGCCTGTTACGCACATTTTTTTTTGTGACAAAGTTAATAGACCCCTATACTTTTTTAAAGTACGGGGTCTAAAAAGAGCTAGGCAAGGTCAAGTCTTGCAACTCATCTGAACAAATATCTTTAGTATAAAGATAAGTAAGTACGATCTTTTGGCTTATTTCTGACCCATATTCAATAGATGTGGCGTCAATTGCAATCGAACGCCTCAATTGAAGTGACAGCCCATGAAAACGAGTAGACAAACAATAAAAATTGAATAGCATTCAATTTCAAAATTGTATTTCTGTTTTGATTTCTTTGCATTTTTTGTGTTCGCAGAAACATCGCACAAAAAATGTTGAAAGAGGCGCAGGCAACAAAAAAAAAAACAAAAGGTTGAAGATTTTGATGAGCGTGGAAAGGTTTTAAGTTGCTCGGACGTATTGGGCGTGGAATAACGCCTGTCAATGAAATTGCGAGTCCAGTTAAAAGTTATGAAATCCCTTTGTTTTGGGACTTGCCAGGTAATGCAAATTTACCGAGTTGAGTTTGGCAGAGCTGTGCAATTATTGAACAATTCTTTTAACCAAACCCACTTTGCGTTTACACTTTGGCTCTTGAAACTCGACGCTACCGTCCATCAACAGCGTTAGCTCAGCCAACTGTGAGCCATAAGATACATGAATACAGATACAGATACAGATACAGCTACAGATACAATATACAAGGCACGCAAAGCGCTTACTGCGTGCGTCAAATTTATTGAATTGGAAAGTAAAATTGCAGTTAATTTTTATATCTATTTAAATTTATTTCTACAAATGTGTTTTTCGAGCTTCGCATTTTATGTGCAGCCAACACGCAATTTGTCTTCGATAATTGCGAGTATGTATATTTGATGAAGGTAAAACATAATTATTATTATTATATGTTGATTTGGAAATTGAAGGTGCGTTGGTTTTTGTGGCTGAAATTATAACATTAATAAATAATGATGTGAAAAATATATTGTAGAATCAATAATTCAAATCTCAGTTTGCAGTTTAATATTTACTGAGTTTGCCCTTCTCTTGTGAACTATTGACTAATGAATCATAAACTAACTTCCATTTATTCTTTGATTTTCAATTATTAATTTTTTTCTATTAGCCTTTCGAACTCTCATGACAATGAGTTCTGATCTTTCTCTCTCCCTGTAGTCTTTACTTCATTATATTTTTGGTAATTAATTCTTCATCTATTCACCAAATCTCAACAAAAGGCTAAAACGCATCTCACAGATAATTAAGAAAAAACTTGAATGCAATTAGCCATATAAACCTTTAAATTAACTGGCACATAAACCTCGATATTCACATCAGCT
Organism: Drosophila suboccidentalis; assembly: GCA_037043435.1. Lineage (NCBI taxonomy): Eukaryota > Metazoa > Arthropoda > Insecta > Diptera > Drosophilidae > Drosophila > Drosophila suboccidentalis. Next base: position 79,353 of record JBAMBK010000886.1, on the reverse strand, counting down.
TAAAGAGTCTTCAAAAAAGACTGGGTTTATTTAAATTATAACGGATGGGAGATGGGGGGGGGGCACAGTGGGCTAAAACGCTAATGACATAATAAATCTTCGTAAGTTGTTGAGAGTGTCAGACTCTGTCAAATTAGTCATGTCGTATGTAGGTAGGTAACAGTAGTTGCTACCAGTTACAGTAAATAGTACCGGGTACTACCCGCATGTAATCCACTCTTGAAAGGGCAGGGGCGGAGGCGGAGGCGGAGGCGTTGTATCTGCTCCTAACTTGGCCATTGGCATATTGTCCCAATTTCGGCTAATTTACATGCTTTACATTCAATTAGTGAACACAACGCAACAAATTTGCATGCCACATCAGTTTAAACTTTAAAAGCGTTAAAGCCAGCGATTGCGTTAATTGTATCTGCAACTTGTTGGATCTGCAACGCAACTTGTTGTGCTGCAGGCAGTTGCATAAGCCTGACACTGTTGCAATGTTGCACTTGCACGAGTCTCATCGCATCTCGAAGATGTTAAAACTGCAATTAACCAACGGCTGCAGTTGGTGCTGCAATTTGAAATCGCCATGACAGCCGCCAATCCGGGTCAATCATCATTTCACACTTTTTGCCATGGGGTCTTGATTTAGTTGCAGTTTCAGTTGGATTTTAATATAAATACTCAGGGAAAAGAATCTCTAAATAAATATATATTATATTTTAGCATATTATCGATAAATATACCAGATGCCGTGATTCTAAAATTCTTAAAAAATCTTAAGATGTAAAAAAATATAAGTTATTGTTTTCGGCAATTAGCTACAAAATTCTGAGCCAGAAACTATAATTTTTACACTTGTTGTTTGTGAAAATGTACAATAACAACAAGCACAATAATAAGAAATAAATCGTGCTAATTTATTAACAGTGCTACGAACATTTTGCTGTACATCGCGTAAAGCGGAGAAGACGCGATAATATCAGCAAAAGTTTGACCAAGTTTCTTTTTATTTTGCTTTTCAAACCAATTGTTGAGTAACATTTGTTGCTGTTGTTATTGTTTTACACTGGACTCTTAGCTGTTTGTTGTGCTTGCAATTGTTTCACTTGCTTGTGGCAATTTGAGGTCTTTTCTTATTTGGGTGGCTTCTTTCGCTTTCGTGCAACCGCTTGGGGCAAGCGATTCGCCTCGTGCCTCGCCTCAACTGGACGCGGTGTTGTAGGTGTTGCTGCTTGCTGGAAGGCCTGCCTTTTTCTCTTTGGCCATACACAATTTCAGTTAATTACACAATTTTATGTAAATTTCTCTTTCGTTTGTTGTTGTGCATTCTTTTGTGCGACCACGAATTAATTACTTATTTGCGTAGCGAGCAAACTATTTGTAGGCAATTAAAATGCCTTTAGTTTTGGATCTTTCGGTGTTTGCTTTGCTAACTGCAGTCATTTGTCGATACCAAACAGAAAAGTGAAAGGCCGAAATTGCCAAATCTTCAGGTTGACCAACATCACCATAAAAAGCTGAAACCAAAAACCAAAGCAACCATCAGACGATTATTATGCACACTTTATGCCGCCAAGAGGAGGCAGCTCTGTGGTTAACCAGTTGTCTGTTTAGTCCGTTGACAGAAGTCGCAACTGTTGCCATTCTGAATGGATCCCAATTTATTAAAGTTTCAATCCAAGTGTCGCTTAAATGATGTGGGCACGATCTCAGTGATTGAGTCTTGTGATCTCCGATAAGATTTAACTATTTCTCGTTAGTCCATTGAATTCACAGCGATTTCGACACAATAGTTAAAGTGAACTCAGACAAACAATGATTTTAAATGCAGATTTAAGTAACTTTACAATTTATTTAGCTGTCAATTCCATGCTTTCTTAGGAAACTCGATGAAATGGACTGGAAATATTTTTAAAAAGTAACGAGAGAAAACTTGCAGTTATTTCTTATTGCATTCCATAGTTGAAAGAACAAACTGTAGCCAATTAAAATAATATGAAATGTAGTTCTCAGTTCTGTCAATCAAATTCCCACAAAATGTTAAGTCAGTGTCCAAAAAGCAGTTCAAACTTTGACATATGCATCTGCAGATTGCAAAGCATGTCGACAGGAAAAATAGCAACAAGATTCCCTTCAAGCCTCACATTAAACTGAGCAGAAACAACCTTGAATCTCCACGAATGTCCAAAAATGCAGGCGCCCTAGAAAAGAAGCTTAAAAACAAACGTCTAACTAGTTAATTCAACAGCCGGTATCAAAAAATGTAGTTAACAACAACACAAAAAAAATAATAGAAAACCTGCATAAACAAAAACCCAGTGAACAGGAGAGGGGACTGTACAGGAAATCCGAAAGGCAGCGGGAAACGAGGCCAACTTGAGAAGTCTCACAGATTGGTTGCCATTGGCCATTGACGTTACCGAAATCGTTACGTTGGAAACTGTAAGTTGCAGACGTATCTTAAAGATACCACTACTCGAATAATCATGGCCGTTGCGCAACCCAGTTAGCCGGAGATTTGAAGAATTTATGGCCAGAGCACTTGGGCAACTCTTTAATTAACAACGAGTAAAACGAGAAAAACCAAAAACAAAAAACGTCAAACGAGACAAGCGAGACAAGCGCCAGTGGCGTTGTTGCTTCTGATCTGATCCATTATATTCTGATTAACATACACAACATAAATGCTCACTTAGTGTCGGCAAATCACTTTCACTGACCAACGCCAGCGAAACGAAACAAAAGCAACAAGAAAAGAAATTTCAGATGGAAGATTTCGCTTTCATTGCCCGCTTTTGGAGCTCATCTGGAGCTGGAGCTGGAGCTGGAGCTCTGACAATCTGAGCTCAAACTGAACCGAAACTGTTGCTGATGTGTGATGTGAAATCAATTATGACTTATTAACAAATTAGTCAGATTGCCAGCACGTCGTGTAACCGACAGATATAACATCATGGATCAACGCCCCGTCCAAAAATTGAAAAATATGCCCAAGTGAAAAATAAATGTATATTTGATAAATGCCGTAACCGTCTATTACGGCTTCCTCAACTTCTTCTCCATCTTGTGGTACGCACATGTTCATGTTCCAATCTCTTGTCTGATATAAACTCATTAGCATAATGCTCGTTTGATATGACAGCCTTAATATGAAACGCTTTCGTAATTCGAACATCTAATCGCTTTTAAGGCGGGATTTTAGTCTTGCCTTTATAATGCGTGTCTTGGGGAACTTTCTTTGTTATTCAATGATGGCGTAATTTATAGATTATAGTTATAAATATGTGGTTTATTGAGTGTGTGCTTGAATCTAGGTTTTCTAGGTTTAACTAACGTCTTATAAGGACAGTTCTGATATCATGTCTCATTATAAACAATTAGAAATTTGAAATATATGTAGTAAATAAAATACATAAAACAGAAATCTAAAACTCATCTCAGCCAATCGATTAATTCGTTCGACCTCATGAAATTCCCAACTGCCAATAATTAAAACCAATTTCACCAATCCAAAATCAATCAAAATACCCAAATTAATTGACTTTTGTTTAAACATGGCCACCGTTTTGATATCTTCTGATCTATGATCGAATTTGGAATACGCCAACTGTCAAATTGTCGAACCATTGACACCTTCAATCACAAGAGCAGCCCACGACAATGACAACAGCAACAACAGCAGCAACAACAATCAACTAATGGATTTCATGTTGGCATGTGACAATAACAGAAGCCACACCTGCCTATTTTATACTCATGTGTCTATTGGAATCGTTGGTTGAACGCATGCGTAACGCCAAACATTTCAATTCGAATTGGAATTTAAGAGAGAAGAAAAGAGAAATAGTGGAAATAGAAATGAAAGTGTTTTGCATGCCAGAGAATACTGAGCGTGAAATTAACATGTCTGTAATGTTCCAGCCATGAAATATGATGCAAATTATGGAACCCTTTGATGGAGTCCACCAACTGCCGTCTCTGGTCTCAGTCCGTTTGTTGTCTGTTGTTGAGCATTTGGCCACTTGATTGATGATTGATTGATGTTTTCACCATCTGCGCAATTTGTCAAAAGCACAAAAACAAATGGCAGGGAAACTTTTTGTTCAAAAGAAAACCTTAAAAATAGAAATCTCTGTTGCTGTGTGAAAAATGATTTAAAGAAGATGCCGTCCGAGTCATCGAACGCTGACCTATGACTGTGATGTATTGGGATAGGTTAGACTCCAGTCTGTAAGTTGAACCTCGAGTGGATTATAAGAAAGCCCACAAGTTGTCAACAATCGAGAACCGGCAATCCAACACCTGTCTGGCTTCACACACAGGTAGCACAATACAGGAGCTCCGTCATTGTGATGGAGTTGCATAAGCAGCGGCACGAGTGACAGCTTCGACAACATTCCAATGATGAGATGCATCATTAGTGCCAACAACATAATTACCATGCGAAAAGAAAGAGCTGTAGCTGTATCTGAAGAGACTAGAGGGGCCGGAAGAGGGACGGACTAAATCTTGCCGACGCATCCAAGTGTCGCAAGTTGGTGCAAAAGTCATAAGATTTATGACACTGGCAATTAAATTATACATGCTGCTAAGTATTTTCCACTCCCCTCTTCTTGGCTATGAAAACTACATTGAATAACTGTTGTAAAATGATTTTTGGTTACCTTTTTTGTTGTCGGACTTGTTTTTCTTTGTTTTGCCGAATCATTTCAGCCCGATGCGTATACGATGCGTATGACAAGCAGCTTCAGATTCAAATTGTACTCTTGAAAGATGTGAAAGATCCCAGGCAACGGCGACGATTTACGATTTACAATATACAATTTACAATTTACGAGTGCTTGTACAATTGCAGCTGAAAACGAAAACGAAAACAAAGGAAATTTGTTACAGTGCAACATGTTGCCAACAGCGAACCTCAATTTGAAAGGAAGTTAACAGTGTCAGTCGTTTGCCAGGCAATGTCTCAATTCATCATCTTCGCGCTGCTTTTGACAGCTCTCTGACGATCTCATAAATTTACATATTTGTATTTGTTTGAAAGCACTAAAAATAGGAGTATTGAGTGTGTGTGTGTGTGTGTGTGTGTGTGTGTGACACAAGTTGACAGCGCTTGCTTAAAATGTCACAAAATGTTGACTTCATGAAATATTTGTTTATGCATAACTATATATATTTAGAAGTAATAGAATTAGAACCGTTTTTTCAATGTACATATAAATTTTATTAAACATATATGTTACTAGTAGTTTCAAATTTGAAGAATTACAAATAAAATTTCAACTTAAATATTGTGGATACAAAAATTTGTATATGTCTTGCAATATATTAAAATCAAATTTAAAATTATTAGTTACATTTTTAAAAAGTCACATTTGATTTATATTTTGTGGGTAATTTCGATAGATTTAAGCGATATTGATACTTTTATTATTCAGTCTTAACCGGGTCTTAACTTAAACTTCAGTTTTCGTTTAGAGTCTATATTGTTTCACAGATATTGGCCGCATTCACCAGAACTAATCAATTAGTCATCATGTATCACAAATCAAACAATTTTTAATGGGCTTCTGGTGAACGCTTTTATGAAATTTTGAGGCAAAATCAAAATTGTCATTTAATTTTTTGCAAAGGTGTTAACATTTATTTAGAAAATTCAAAACAATTTGGAGCAAAATGCAAAATGTAAATAATAGTTGATATATTGCATCAATAAATAATGAAGCCAATATTGAATGCGCATTTAATATTTTATATGAGAAAGTTGTGAGCACTTTTCCTAACCATATTCCTTAAAAATACGCAGATTCCAACGTCTTCTTTGCATTTTTTTTAGGAAGATGAAATTAGTCTTAATTATGTGGTTTTTTTTATTAATTTTGTTCTATTTATTTTTAAATCTTGTGCTCTGTTGATTACGATTTGTTGTATCGATAACAAAGCATCACAATCAGAGAATTTCAGCGTAATTTTTTTGGTGATGAATTTTCAGCCATCATAATCACAAAATTTTAAATCATGATTGATAATCACTGCCGTTCACCAGAATAATCGTACAAATTTCATCGATATTCTGTTGTCGATTTGTTCTGGTGAACACGGCCATTGATTTGATTACTTATAATCACATTCAGCTTTATAAATAGTCATAGGGTCACTAAATTGAACATATTTTCAGGTAATTGTAAATACATACAAGCCGAATTGCCAAATTTGATATTGCTATAGTTCAAATCATTAATAACGGAAGCGTTAATATGCGCTGTATACTCCATGTTTTTAATAAATTTAATTATCGACTGGCAATCAAATAATTTGTTCGGCTTCTTCAACATTTCGTACGGCAATTGGATATTTTTAATTGTTAATGTTTAATTGTGCATGCAATTTAATTTTGTGGGTTTCCTGGAATTTAATCATATATAAGTTTATAGGCGATGTAGCGCATAAGGATGCAAGAAAATAGATCATTAAATTTCGCGTACTCGTAATGATGTGACGTCATTGTCTAACTCACTTATAAATAAACATTTGTGTGTCTGTGTATTAACCTGTTGTACGTTAAGTGGAGCAAGTTTATGACTTTTACTGGCCCACTTTTAACCCACTTTGCCATTTTCATAGACTTTAATTTGGCTTGATAGCCTCCAAGGACCCCACGATCGCTAGACAAGAGGCCCAAATCTTGTTGCTGGCATCTCAAATGGAGCAGCCAACAAATTGAAAACTGGTTCAGCACTTGTTGCACGGAATGAGAAAGGGGCACAGGGGACTGGGGACAGGGGACAGTCAACTTCAGTCAATGGCAAATTGTTGTGCCAGTTTTCATTTTCGCTGATAAATCTGGTTTTATAGTAAGTCTCCAACTGGGGATTAATGTCAACCGTGTGATGTAATCGAAAGTAGTCTTATTATGATATTGCTGATAGTTTTATATATGCTGAGTGAATTAACTAACTTTTACTCTCTGTTTTATTATAGCCGCTGCCTTTTCACAATGCGCATCGTCGTCAGCTGAATTTGCCGCAGTATAATCAGCAGAACTTTATCCAGGCCGGCGTGGAGTTGCCCATTCCACCGCAGCATCAGCAGCATCAGCAACATCAGCTTCGCCAGCATCACGCACACCAGCAATCACAGCAGCCACATCATCATCATCAGCAGCAGCAGCCACAGCAGCAGCAACATCGCTTTGGCCAATTCCCGCAGCAACAGAAGCAACAGCAGCAGCAGCAACAGCAGCAGCAGCAGCAACAGCCCAACAGCAATCAGCAATTCCAGCGCTCCACTCAAAATCAACTGCAAACTGTGCCGCAGTATCCACAGGCACCCGTTAATCTGCAGCAACATCAGCAGCAACATCAACAGCAACAACAGCAGCAGTTGCCGTCGACTGGCAGCAATCTCGACCTGCATCATCAGAACTTCTTGGATTTGCGTAACTTTGCCGGCTCGCAGCAGCTTCCTCAACGCCAAAAGCAATTTCCGGATACTCGCCTGCAATCGACCGCTTTCCCAGCACCAGCTTACCAACAACAACAACAACAACAACAGCCACAACGACAGCAGCAACAACAATTCACCTACCAGCAGCAGCCCCAACAGTTTGGCCAGCAGACCACACAGAAGCTGCCAAGTTCAGGGCCCGTGCCCACATTCCAGACTCTAGCGCAGCCGCAGTTCAACTACCAACAGCAGCAACAGTTGGCCACACCACAGCAGCAGCAACAACAAGTGGCTGTTCCAGAGCAACAGCAATATCAACTGACTCCACAGCTGGGCCTGCCCTTGCCACAAATCTTCAACAATCTGCAGTCCACGCCATTCCCCGCGCAGCCCTCGCGAGAGACCTTCCAGCAACAGCAACATCAACAGCAGCAGCAGCAGCCGCTGTTCCCACAACCACAGCAGCAGCAGCATCAGTTCATCAGCAATGCACCACAGGCACCACAGGCACAGCAGGCAGATCAGGAGTACAAACAGAAGATTATCCAGAAGCACGAGCAGTTTGTAGCCAAGCAGTACGAGAAGTCGCAGCACAAGGTGCGCCAGCAACACGAGGAGTTCCTGGCCAAGCAGCAGTCCATCAAGCAGCACGTGCTGCCCACCATCATCACCCAGCACAACAACTACCCACCGCAGTCCCAGTTCGGCCAACCAGCTCGTGGTCGTCCCGTCGCCCATCCCACCGAGTACAATCAGTTCAACAGCGCTCTGCAACAGTACTACAAAGAGCATCCCACGACAACAACAACCACTACAACCACCACCACCACCACCACTGAGGCCAGCACCACGCCCAAGAAGAACATCTACGCCCAGGTCAAGTCGGAGCTGGGCAAATATGGCGCCCAAAAGCTGGGTGGCAAGAAGCCCGTCAAGACAATTGCCCGCGAGGATTTGCTCAAGCAACTGAAGGCCGCGCTCTCGGAGACAAAGCAGCAACCACTAACTGGAAACAAGACGTACGACGAGATGGACCTGGTGCTGCCCAATGGACAGCGCGTTCAGGTCATTCGCACCACGGACCCGAATCTCGTCCAGGGACAACAGGCCTATTCGCAGGAGCAGCTGCAGACGCTGCTGGCCCAGCAGGCTTTGGGCTCAGCGGATGCCAAGCTGAGTCTCAGCGATGTGGCGCCCACGAAAAGCAAGGATCTGGTGCTGCCTGGCGGCGGAAGTGTGCAAATCCTGCGCTCACCCGATCCACAGGAATCGGACAACTTGCCCGCTCAGTCCCTGCCCGGCGGCGTCGATCTGTCCAGCTTGGCGGCCCTGTACGGCGGCGGAGCTGGCGACATTCAGGGCATTAGCAATGGGGCCAACAGCATTGCCAGCTCGGCAGTGATAACCTCGGACTCGGATGATCCACCGACGCTGGAGGAGCTGGCCAAGCGCGGCCTCATTCCCGATGGCTATGAGATCGAGGGCCTCAGCTCCAATTCCAATTCGCCTGCAAAGGCAACGCCGGCACCGCCCACATTGCCGCCCAAGAAGAAGGCCACGTATGTTTACCTGGAGGAGCAGGCCGACGGCAGCTTCAAGATCCAGGGCGTCAAGGCCAACGGGGAGAAGGAGACCAAGCAAACGGGCGCCGAGGTGGAGAGCATTCTGGAGCGGATTCGCAGTGGCGAGATTAAGCTGCCGCCTTCGGTTTACAGGTTAACCCTGCCCAACGATGAGGTGGTCGAGATCAAGAGCGGCAAGATCATTCAGACCACAACAACGCGTGCACCACCCACCACGAGCAGCACCACAACGACAGCTAGAAGCACCACAACCACAACAACGACCACAACGCCGTCGCCCTTCATCGCCCGCGGCACTTCGCCCAGCAACCACCGCCAGTATCATCCGTCGCGCATCTCCAGCACCACCAGCACCACCACAAGACCAACCACAACGAGCCCGCCTCGCTTCACCGCCATTTACGAGAGCAGCAGCACCCCAGGCGCCGCCAGTCTCGTCCGCACCACACCTGCGCCCATCTACCACTCCTCACCTGTCACCCAATCCTCCTACCTTGCCAGTGCGTCCACGCATCTGCCGGTGGTGACCGAGCGCCTGGCGGACATTGCCCAGACGACAGAGCTGTTGGCCCAGACGCCGCCTCAGTATGCGGACGCCTTGGTGCAGGAGACGGAGAACACGGAGAAGGCGGCCTCGACGGGCGGCGCCTCGGTGCTGTCCAATCCCAGCGAGGACCTGCTGCAGATCCTCAAGACGAACGGACTCTTCGCCATGGCCAAGTACTTGCGCCAGAGCGGCCTGGACAGCATTCTGAACGAGACGGGACCCTACACCATCTTCGTGCCCACGGACAAGGCCTTCAAGAACCTGCTCGTCCAGCTGGGCGGACCCGAACGCGCCGAGGAGAAGTTCCGCTCCAATCCTCGTCTTCTCAGTGGCGTAAGTACTCCACGAATCTAGCGAGCAGAAATTTATTAAATTTTAATGCATTTAACATTTATTTCATTCTTGAATCTTTTCAACATTTTTAATAATTTTTAAAGTGCCAAATTTTCCAAATTTAATTCCCTTACAATTTTTTAAATGCGATTTCAAAAAAAATTTTTAATAACTTTCTTTTTTCAATTATAATTGAAGAATTGAATTCTTTCCAAAATTTAATTATCAGGTGTGTTAGAGAAATTGCTAGCGATATAGAATTCCGCTGAAAGCATTTCCGCACGGAAACGTCGAGTGATTAAATTTTTTTTTAGTATTTTCACCAAACCTTTTTGAAATAGGCTGCTAAGGGCTGACACCTTCTCAGATTAAATTACCCAAGGGTTTGTTTAGCAACTTTTTTAAGTTTATTATTGCAGAACAATAAGTTTTTAATTTTATTCTTATTTAATTTATACAATTTAATTTATTTATATAATAAGTCATTTGGCTTAGCAAAAATAATTTAAAAGCCAAATCTAGCAACTGTCTGTCATTAGTCTGGCAACTCTTCGTGAAAAATGTTTTCAGTAAAAGAATTTTGCGGTAAATCTTGTTTTACCTCAAAAGAGCTATTTTTTGAATGCTTAATTTTAAGAAAACAGAAGTGTTTCCATATATATTTTTTAAATACCTTACTTCGAATTCTGACTAAAAAATGTGGCATCGCTGACCCTGACTGCGAAAATCTAAATCGGACTATGTGGCAGCATCGGACGCCAGCGGATTTAGCGCTAGTTCGTTTCGCACAAAATTATTCAGCGAATTGACCTGTGGCACAGCGGAATGAAATTGAAGTGAAAATCAAGCGAAAGCGATTTCTGTGGCACCCCTGTATAATGCTAATTAAATTGAGATTTCAGTATAAATATTCTATGGCAAAAGAACATTTTTGATTAGTTTCTATTTTCAATTATAGTTAAACAATTAAATAATTTCCAAAAATGTAATTATAATTCTATACTCTCCATTTTCAATTGTAATTAAACCTGTTTTCATTAGCAATGCTAAATAGCTAAATGCAATTTCATTAGCACTATTTTTTTGAATACTAATTCAAGTATTTACTGTTCGTTCTTTCCAGCTGCTTTTGCATCACGTCATCCCTGGCGCCTTTGAGATCGCCACGTTGCAGGACGAGATGACGGGCGTGTCCCTCGCTGGCACCCAGCTGCGAGTCAATCAGTACAATATGCACGACCAGGAGTGGAACGATGTCACTGTAAGAGACACCTGCGTACTATACATTCCAGCCCATTTACTGATCCCCTTCTTCTGCATCCACTTTCAGCTGACCACCATTAATGGCGCGATGGTTGTGCTGAACAAGAAGGACATTAAGATACCACAAGGTGTGGCCCATGCGGTGGACCGAGTCATGTTCCCTCTGCCCGTGGGTGATCTTCTACAGACACTGCAGTCGGATCGCGAAGGTCGCTTCTCCAACTTCCTGAAGATCCTCTACACGTCTGGACTGTCTGAGAAACTGCAGAGCAAAGGTAACAAATTGTTTGGGACTGTAATTTAGACTGTTAACTAACTAATTTGGGTTCCATTCTGTCTGCAGGTGTCAAGACGTACACGGTGTTTGCACCGGTGGACAAGAGCTTCAGCGAACTGGACTCGGACACGCTGGAGAAGCTCTACAACGACAAGGAGGCCGCCGAACAGTTTGCCATGAAGCACATTGTGCCCGGCGCCCTCTTCTCCGCTGGCATGCGCTTCTACCAAGTCAAGGACTCACTGTACACCGGCAAAACAGTCGTGCTGCAGAAGACCTCCGCTGGCAAGATCAAAGTGAACGACGCACAAATGGTCACCTCGAATATACCGGCCACCAACGGCGTTATTCATGCCCTGGACGGTGTCCTGGCGTGAAGAGATTAGCCCGAGATCGGCCACTTTATTGGGCCTTGTTATTGCACATTTTGTTTAGTCTACAATATAAAGTTTTGGTTGCACTGACCAAGACGGGGGTATCTTTAAAATTATCACAATCCAAGTAAATTGTTTATGAAATCTTGCCACTAGAAATCATCGCGATCCTTTAAAGAATCGGTGCAAACACAACAACAAAAACAACCAACAACGACAAGAACAAATACCAGAACATTTGGGTGCTTCCATTATTGCTTCTATATTTTTTCTTTCACTTTCATAAACAGTCATTAAAATAGAAATAGTTTAATTTAAGTGAAAGAAAAAACACAAGAATGTTAAAAATCGATAAAAAAAAAAAAAAGAACATGGAATAGCGTTAAGAGTTTTATATCTAATTTATTGTTTGGGCATTGAATCCAATCGAAAATTCTGTTGATTAAGAATTTTAATTAAGTTGATTTGTTTTAAATAATTACAATATAAATATATAGAAATAAATAAACTGTACAGTATGAAAGCAATTGCTTAATTGCCTAATTTGAAGGCAACTGTGATGTGGGTTTGTGTCTTCGATAAGCCATGGCACTGTAGATATACAGTTTTGTGGCCAGTCGGCTTGAGTCTGAATAAGTTCACTGTTTGGCGGCAACTGAACTAAAAGTGTGTGTGTCTCTGCTACAGTTGGAGGAGAACTGGAAGCCCACAAAGTTAATTGAATAGCAACAAGTTGGTGTTAATATACATATAATTCTCATAAATTCTTTATTAAGTCGACTTTTAAAATGTTTTTTTGTGTTGTCTCTTTCGTTTTCGGACCTTTTCAATTAGTTTACTTTTCTAAGCAAATACTAATACATTATTTTATAATTAATAAATTTTGGTTTTCGTTAGTATTAAATTTTCGTTTTTTTTTCTGGCCAGCAAATGCATCGAGTTTTTTGCCTAACGCCTCGTATAATTAATTTTCATTCATTCATTGATTAAATGATTAAATACTTTTGTTGTATTTCTGTTATGTGTATTATTAAATTCTAGAATTTGCGATTTAATTTCCGTTTGAATTGTATTTTTACATGCACATTTATAGATGCAAAAAACATTAATGGCTATTTGGTATTTTGTATGTATGTTTTTTATTCATATTTCGTATGTATTTCAATAAATGAAAAATTTAATGACAAATATAAGTTTATAATATCATATTGGGTTAATAATAAAAAGACCAAACAAGAGACATCATAATGAAAAATAATAATAATAAAAAAGATAAAAAATGTAAATTTTTGTTTGTTTTTGTTTTCAGTTTTAAATACACATATACCAACTTCTATGCCATACCATTTCCTTACAATTTTTACACCATTTTTTTTTGTTTTTAATTTTTAGCTTAGACTTTTGTAATAATTTTTGAAAGTATCACCCTGTGTTTTCTCATAGTTTCCCATATATTTAAAATAATATTTTATTTTTATCTTTTTTTTCTTTTGTTATACTCGTGGCCTTAAAATGCGCTCTTCTCTTTTGCTCTTTCCCTCTCTTTTGATACACTTAAAATTTACAACAATACTTCAACTTAATTACATACAATACAATATTTTACTTATCTTTTTTGTATATTTTTTTATTTATTTCATTTTTTAACAAATCGCGCACATCGAACTGGGCCGGAAACTACAGCTCTATTCGAGCATTAAAAATGTAATAAAAACTTGTAAAATGTTTAACAAAAACTTAAACGCAATGCGAGTGTATACGTGTGTGAGTGACAGCGTGAGTGTGAGTGGCTATTGTAGTTTTACTTTTAGTAGACAGTGTAATAAGTTGAGCTGTTGCTGATTTCTGCTTACTGTTTTAGTTTATTTTTTAACCAGATTTAAGCTTTTTCATTCAATACCTCACAGTGAAATGCTTGTAAAGTATCTAAAAAAATTAATAGTGAATTAAAATATAAAAAAATAAGTTTCGTATTTATTTTGAGTATTTTGAAAAACTTCTGTGAGTTACTGAACTTGAAAGCGAAATTCTGTTTTGTTGCTTCAATAATTGCAATATTTAGTGATTGGTTTTGGTATTTTGTGGTATTCTGTTTTAATCATTTGTTTATCCGTTAATGCTATTTTTAATATGCTGTACGTAGTTTGGAGGAAAAAACACTTAAAATGTTTGTTAAAACGAACGTTGTTTGACTATTTTGTTTGTTATTGATTTCTTGTTTCTGTTTCTGCTTCTGTTAATTGTTTTTTTTTTTTGTTTTGTTGGTTGTTTTATATTTGTTTTGCTGCTATGCTTTGACTATTTGTTTAGCTTTCGCTTTCTAAATTGCTTAGTTGCTGTGTTTTGTTGCTGTGTGTAATTCAATTTAAATTTAAATTTAAATAGGAACAACCCGCGCGCGCCTCGCGTCACTTGGGTGTGGAATTGTGGCCCAATGCTAGCCACCAAATGGCATACTGTGGGGCACTGGGGCAGCCTACTGCTGCTGCACCAGCAGCTGCTCCACCTGGTCGGCGGTGCGCAGCAGGAACGCGGCGCTCTCCCTGTACGCCGATATGACCTGCCGGGCAGCGGTCACCTCGTTGGGGCTCAGCTTATGCGGCAGAATGGGCGGCACGCGGGAGCAGTTGCCGTCGCCGGACGTGGAGAGCAGTTGCTGTTGTTGCTGTTGCTGCTGCTGCTGTTGTTGCTGCTGCTGCTGCTGTTGCTGCTGCTGTTGTTGTTGTTGTTGCTGCTGTTGCTGCAGCTGTTGCAGCTGCTGTGTGGCGGTGACCAGCACATTGTTGTTGCTGGCATTGCTCAGTGTGGCCAAATTGGCAGCACTCAGCTGGGCGCTGACAACGTTGTTGCCGTTGCCGCTGCCGCTGCCAGCCAGACCCGCGCCAGCGCCGAGCGTCGTCGGCTTCATGGAGAGATCGGTGGGCGTAACTGCGTGAGAGAAAGAAGTAAGTTAGAATAGTGGGTACTTTAAATCAAGACTATGTATATTGCTAAAGGCAGCGGTGGATTCTGCGAATGATCTCCACAATAACTCGAAGCAACATTTGCTGTGTGTCGTTGTTGTTTGTTCCTGCCCACCACTGCCTTAGGGAGTCAACTGCAACTGGACTCACCATTTCCCAGACCGGCGACGCCCGGGAAGTAGCCCGGATAGCTGGGCGCACGTCCGGCTGCCACAGCCGCTGCCGCGGCAGCTGCAACAAAAGGCGAGGCTGCTGAGGGCGAACTGAAGTCCGTGGTGTATGGACTGCTGGAGGGCAGGCCGGCGCCATTCGATGCCCCAGCGCCGTTGGCCAGCGCCAATCCCGTCACACTGGCGCCACCGACGCTGGCATTCGAGCTCAGAGCCAACGGGGAGCTGCGCGCCGAGCTCATGCCCCCAGTGCCACCGCCAGCAGCGCCGCTGGTGCTGTTCCCACCAGCACTGCCGGCGCCAACCAGGTTCGAGGCGCCGCCGAACGCTGTGTCCGCATGCTCTGAGTTGGGCGTGGAGCGGGCAAAGCCGACGGCGCTGACGAAGGGCAGCGCCGCAGCCGCCACGCTGGTGAGGCCGGCCGCATCGGCAGCCGTGCAGGTGACGGTGGCGGCACTGCTCGCGGATGTGGTGCTGGTGCCTGCAACAGCCGCCGCTGCCGCCGCAGCTGCCACGACGCTGCCCGGCGCTGGCACCGCGTGCGTGATTGGCTCCAGGCCAATCCGCATCCGCTTCGCGTTCATCGACTCGTTCTCGCAGGCAATCGCCAGGATCTGTTCCGCCTGCACGGAGGTCAGATGAGCGGGCGTCGGTCGAGTCTGCAATGGGATATTAAAATAATAAACAATTAAGTCATTTTATAAGGGACTGTTTGTAATGATTACATTGTTTTTTTACTCTTAATTGAAAAAATCATAGTAACGTTAAGAGAGCCAGTTTAATTTACTAACAAAACAGTTTAATTTTACTTATACCCTGCAATCCATAAACTAAACATTATTATTGAGCAAAGCAATAGACTTCCGGAATAATGATTGCTCTTTAGGTTTTATATTTTGCCCAAAATAAAAAATTAATCTTTTATTTTGACTTTTCATATACTAGATTTATTTATGTACATATCGCTCATTTACATGAAGAGTGACAAAAGTCGAAAAACACGATGTAGATATGTTCGCAATGTGACAATCTACGTTGTGTAAAAATTTCATCATCCTATCTTTAATACCGAGAGTGTGAGACGAGTATATGTCGTTTTTTCATTTCCAAGTTGTTTTTTCTCTCAATTTTACAACACTTGAAAACTTTAAATGCGTTTATCTCGAAACGCCATTTTTTGAGATATGTCACTATTCATGTAAATAAGCGATATATTCTTACAAAGTAAGTCAAGTCAAACTTTTATAATCCATTTTTGAATTCAAAAATAAGAATAAAAGTGTCAAAATTGCAATTTGAGTTTTTTTTTTAATAAATGTAAGAATTTATTTGGAGCAGAGACTCTAGGCAATGTTGTTGCTTTATGCATTTTTATCCTTGAAAATAATGGTTGCGGTTCAAATTTAAGAAATATAACTTCAAACTAAGTATTATATTGTAGTAAATCTATCTCGGCATTATTTTCTTAAGAGCAGGGATCACAAACTTAATTTACAATGTCCTACAGGCTTAAAAAAATTGTTGGAATTCCTTTTTATCTAATACTTGTATTAAAAATCAAATATAACAGATATATTAAATCATTTGATATTTTCACTTAAAAGTAAGAGGTATGTACAGAGGTGGTCAAAAGTATTTACACAACGTGAATTTTTTTGAGCTTTCAACTTTGATTGCTTTATTGCTGCTGCTTTGGCACTCAGATAACAAACTAACGGTTATTGTCGTGTTTCTGCATCTATGCAGAAGCAAATGAAAGAAAAATTGGAAATTATAACTGTTCATGGACTTAGCAAAGAAGCATTGAAGTGATACTCATCAGTTGTCAAAAGTATTTACACACATTTATTTTTCGTCAAAATTATTTACACACAACTTATTTAATTTTTTTTTATGTTAAATACTCAATTTAAAAAAATTATATTATTACTATATTATTAACCCAACTAATGTCTAGTTATACTGCCCTTGGCAACAATGTCAGTTTGCAACCTGGCTAGTATTAACTTAACCAAGTTGGGCGCAATCTTAATAGTCTATTTTGACCATATTTCACCTATTTTAGCTATAGTTTCGGGGTGCCGCCGATCTCTATCAATGTTCCTCTAGTTCCTAACGAAATCCCAAACATTTTCCATGATGTTAAGATCGGAGCTTTGTGTTGGCCAGGGAGCAACCGCCTGATTTTAGGTCTATTGGTATTCGACCCTTATGACATTGAGCCCTGTACCGCTGTAAAATAAAGTCATACTACTTTAAAAATAGTCCACTACTGATGTAAAGGCATGAACAATTAAGAAATGGAGATATCTGGATCGATTTGGCGTGCCCTCTATCGGTAGCAAGCCTCTGAATCCGTTGTAACCCCGACCAATCAACAGGCTTGGTGGTGGCACAGCGATGCTCTGGGGATGTCGGGGCCACAATGGCTTTGGAGGCTTGCTACCGATAGGGGGCACGCCAAATCGATCCAGATATCTCCATTTCTTAATTGTTCATGCTTTTATGTCAGTAGTAGACTATTTTTAGTTTAGTATGACTTTATTTTGCAGCGGTACAGGGCTCAATGTCATAAGGGTCGAATACCAACAAGACCTAAATCAGGCGGCTCCTCCCTGGCCCACACAAAGCTCCGATCTTAACATCATGGAGAATGTTTGGGCTTTCGTTAAGAACCAGGGGAACATTAATAGAGATCGGTAGTGCGTCGAAACTATAGCTGAAAGTGTGAAATTTGGTCCAAATTGGCCATTGAGCTTGGTCTTAACTTGGTTAAGTCAGAACTAGCAAAGTTGCAAGCTGACATTAATGCCAAAATCAGTATTAGTAGATATTAGTTGGGTCAATAATATTGTTATAAAATATTTTGTTTCAATTAAATATTTAACAAAATAAAAAATTAAATAAGTTGTGTGTAAATAATTTTGACGCAAAATAAATGTGTGTAAATACTTTTGACAACTGATGAGCATCAGTTCAATGCTTCTTTGCTAATCCCCTGAACAGTTATAATTTCTAGTTCTTCTTTCATTTGCTTCTGCATAGATGCAGAAACACGACAATAACCGTTAGTTTGTTATCTGAGTGCCAAAGCAGCAGCAATAAGCAATCAAAGTTGAAAGCTCAAAAAAATTCACGTTGTGTAAATACTTTTGACCACATCTGTATATTCGATTCCAATAATAAGGACTAGAATTTGATTATTATAATAAAAAAAAAACAAAATTGCAATTATATTTATTTTTTAAAATAAAATTGATTGTTATTATCAATATTTACACTAAATAAAAAAAGTGCAAATTAATTTATAGATATTCATCCTGCAACTTATAAATTAATTTTTTGTTTTTAAAGTTATTATTGTAACAAAGAGTGCATGTTTTTGGAGACTGCATTGAAATCAGTCCTGGAAGCACTGATCACCCATCACTCACCGTATTCTCCCAGCCGTCGCGGGTCTTTTTATTGCGCCGGCATGACTTCAGATAGGTGCGAATGCGTTTGCGGGAACGATCACTGAACTCGGGAAACTGTCGAGCACACGAATCGATGATTGCTTGAATCTTTTCCTTTGGCTGCTTGGAGATGGGAATGATGCGGTCCAGGTTCTCGTCCACGAAAAGACGCACAAACATCTGCAAGGCAAAGATGGTGCGATTAATACATCGTCACTTGGGAGTGGCTCCCATTTCTGGTGGCTTCATTGGCAACGCTTGCTTTACATTCGCCGCGCAACTCCTCAAACTCATCTCTCTCACGCAGTTTACTCACATTGAAGGCCTTGAGGCGCTCGGGATCGTGTGGCGTGGCCAGTTTCTCGTCTAGTTTGTCATCGGAGTCGTCTTCGGATACCTCGTCCTCCTCCTTCTGTCCCGACGAGTTCGTCTCGTCCTGCGCCTCCATCGGCGAGGGCGCGTCCTGTCGGGGCACCGGCGACAAGGAGCTGTCCATTTTACCGGTCGCCGCCGCCACCGCAGCTGCATTCTGGGCCAACGCGTTCTGGTACTGCGCCCAGAGGCCGCCCACGACGCTGAGATCGGGACCCTCGGTGCCGTTGCGCACCGCCGTCGAGTTCTGGTAGTTCCAGGCGAGCAGCATCAGTTTCAGCTTGTCCGCATCCTTCATCAGACCCGCGTAGGCCTCCGACTCGCTGGTAATTCCACCGCCCCCTCCTCCTCCTCCCCCCAGGCTGCTCGCAATCTCGCCCAGCCCACTGCCGGCACCGGTGATTCCTCCGCCTCCACCGCTGCCTCCTCCTCCTACACTGACAACGCTGCTGGTGTCGGTGCTTGTGGCCGGTGCTGCTGGTATGGTTTCCTATACGACAAAGAAGGAACAAGAGAGGGAGAGAAGAAGAGAATGTGAGATGAGTACAAGTTCAGTTTACGGAACTTTCAATGACCGCACAAAGTTTTGGGACAGCGTTCGATATACCAAAATCTCAATGATTAGAAGGGGTTTCTGGTCACACAGCCAGACCCAAGCTCGTTAGACCATTCAAAAGTATGCGCAAAAAACGTCAAAGAAGCTACAACTCCACCTTCCTCCACCTCCTTCCCATCGCAATCCCTCCTCCTTTCCATCGAGCGCGCTACTTGAAACCCAACCCAATCCAACCCAACCCCATCCCATCCCATCGAACGCAACCCAACCCAACCAGCAGCAAAGTTTATCTTGGCCCAAAGATGAAAGTCCAGAATACTGGGATCCCTTTTTTTTTCTTCTCCTCTTCGGATTGCTTTTTTCTTTCAATGCTTCCTTTTTATGCTGCGCTGCAAATTAGTTGCCAGGATCTGCGAGTGGTGAACGGGGCCAAGGGGAGTCGCTTTTGGGTCTCTGCCATTTGTGGCCAACATTGCTCTAATGAAACATTTCGTTCTCCTTCTTGCTGTGCCAGCAAGACGTTGGGCTTCGCTTTTTCTTTTGCCATTCTCGGAACAGAGAATCTTGGCTTGTGGTTGAAGGACAGTGGTTAGATCTGCCTCCCTGCCTCCCTGCCTGCCTGCCAACTTTCCAGCTCTTGGCAGCACAAATGAAGCTGTGTTCCGTGCGGATGCCACGGAGATGAGGCATTGCCCAGAATAGGAAGCGAATGTGGCAGACACAGCAAATGAAAATGAAGTTTGGACACTGCTTCTAATTAACATTTTCTTGATGCAGCTCTCTGTATAGTGAAATAGTCCACAGGTAACGCTAGAATAGCTAAGACACTCAAGGGATTGATTTCTAACTGAGGGTTTTCACTGAAACTAAAGGTCCAGTATTGAGCTGAGGAAATTTCAGAGGAGTTATTGAAATTGAAAAGGTTATAAAATATAGGTAGACAATTTACAGAAACTTTCACTAGAGTTTTAATAAAATCAGATGGATCATTGATTTATCAATTATCAAAAGTAATTAAAATAAATTGCGTTTAGTTACAGAAACTAAATATATGTGAAGAACTTCATCAGAAAATAAAATTTAGTTATTTAAATAAGCATAGGAAATCGTTAAATATAATAAGTTTATACTTGTAGTGCTAGGAATCCAAATAAAATAAATTAAATTAAAAATATTAGAGTACTAAGCATATTTTAAAATAAAAGTGAATTTTTTAATAAAGAGTTAAGTTATATCAACAGATGACGGAGAAGACGTTTATTCCAAGATTTACCCAATTTTTTATATAATTTTTATATAATATTATAACAGCAATCACTAAGAATAAATGAAAAATCATTTAGTTAAAGAGAGCACAACATAAGGTATATTAAGCTTACTTACGAAAAATCATTCATTCAGCTTAAGGCAAACAACTCCCAAGACAACTTTCTAATCAAGCTGTGGAGAACAAATGACAATTTGGATTTTGTCCACTGTCAAACGAAAGTAGCCAACGGAGTTGTAGATGGACCACTTGTGGGAGTTGGATTGGGTGTGTGGACTTGGGTTTTCGGCTTGGGATTGCGACTGGTTGTGAGTTGGGGCTTGATTTAGGGTTTGGGTTGAGGTTAAGCTACAGATTGCAAAGCTAGCTGGCAATTTCTTTTACTTCGAGTTCGAGTTACCCTTTGCTTGAGGCACCACTGTCGATTGAAGAAAAGACCACATGAATAAGAAGAAAACGTACAAATTTTCCATTAATTAAAACGGTATAAGAAAAGCAACAAGGGAGTACCAGAGAGTAAGGGATTGGAGCTCGACTGGACAAAGTCAATGGCCAAGCCAGCCGGACATTTGAAGGAACGAGTTAAGGGAAAGTTAAATCTAGCAAAGGAAGGAACGACTGACATTTTTGTGAAGTTGAGCAACTCCGCCGGGAGTCTTTGTCCTAGTTGGGGTTATATTTACTCGAATACATAAGATTTTTGGCTTGTAATGGACGAAACTTCATTTGCTTGGTACAACTCGACTTGAGCTGCTGAGCTCATCCAGGGCAACCTTGACTTTGGCAGGAGAACGCGTTGTGGGCCATGAGCCCAGCAATTTGTCAGCCCACAAGGCGTATGAGTAACACCTGCAAGGCAAGCACTCACACATACACATGCAAGATACAGATACACAAACACACACACACACAGTTGGACATAAATCCAAGCATTTATTTCCAATGCCACAACATTTTGTGAGTCGAGTCGAGAGTTGAAACGAAGTAGCTTTTGAAGTTTTTAAGGTATGGGAAGGGTGAGTTGAGGGGGAGAGGTAAGGTAAGGTAAGGGGTGGCAGACAAATTGTAACCCTTTTAGGGTTGCGCCTAAAAGTGTGCTAGAGAGATTCGTTGCCAAGTCGAATGTCAGAAGTATGCGGGCTGTGGCATCTTGCAAGAAAAGCAAAAGCCAAAGCGACGGAACGAACAAGTTCAATGCAAAAGGCACTAATGAAACACTAGCAGATGAAGAGGAAAGGAGGATTGTTGTTGTTGTTGTTGTTATTGTTATTGTTGTCTGGTACGCCTAAGAGCAGACTATGACTACTACACCTACTACATACTACACATCAGCACAATGCCAGAAAGCCTCTAAGCACACGCATAATGAATTACCAAACTGCTCGACTGTGTGTGTACATGTGTGTGTGTGTACATGTGTGTGTGCGTCTCATGACTGCCAACTGCCGATGACATATTTCTCCAGACGAGCATCGTGCACAGCCTCTTCTCCGAGCAGCGCCTAAAAGGCAGCTAAGAAAATTTGCGTTTAACTCATAAGTGCGTGAAAGGGTTGCCAACCCCAACCCCAACCCCAACCCCAACCCCAACCCCAGCCTCAGCCTCAGCCCCAAGCCTTACCAATGCCTAAAGCCCAACCCCAGACCTATCTGGAGGGAGGTTGCCTCTGTGCGCTGTCAAGGAAATTGTAGTTTAAATGAAATGGAAGTTGCTTTTATCAACGGCGCCGGGGTAAGTGTAGCAGGGGTTGAACTACCCCCCAAAGGAGCGGGGGGTAGTTTGTGTCTGTGTGCATGTGAGTTTTCTTAGAAGTTGTCTGCTTGTATGCGTGTGTGTGTGTGTGTGTGAGTGGGTTGTCGTATATAAATTAAAATGCCTAAACATATGCATTAGTTTTTGTCTCAGACTCTCTCTCTCTGCATATTGCCATCTCTTTCCAAGGGCGGCAAAGGAGGCATGCTCCAAAGTTTTTGTGGTTACGACATTGGTTTTTGGGGGAGTCTTCACAGCATACACACATATATGGAAGAGGGGAACTCGGGGGCAGGGAACAGGGAGCAGGGGAGCACTGATGTCTGTCAGAGTCGGTCTAGCTCTTGAGCTGTGGGCTGGCAACTTAGTCTAATGAGAATTCGAAACTTAACTACGCAATCGTGCTGAAGAAATTAAAAGAAATTGAACATGATGTGAGAGCATATTGAATGCTAGATATAGTGGAAGCCAGAGCGAGATAGAGAGATTGGTACAGTTTCAACTAGCGACAATTGATGCTGGCTCAAAAAGTGCATTGCAAATATTTAGTTTGTTTTTAAGCAGCCTTTTTTCAATACAATTTTCGAAATTGAAATAATTTAGTTTTATGAAATTATCTAAATTTAGAGTAGTTTGTTTTGGAATTTCCCTTTGAAAAATTGAATAGTTTGATTTTTTTTTCTGGGCCATAAATATATGTGCATATCAATTTATTGTCCAAAATTGCTAAATGCACGCTCTCCATTTCAGTTTTTTAGCTCTGATGCATTGCGTCATTACGATGCAGGTCGGCGGATGCAACTGCAGTCTTAATGCATTAAATGCACGGAAAACTGCAAAATATATGGAAAAGCCGTTGGCATTGGTTACCCACAAAAACACGAGCGTTAGTCAAAGCAATTACAACAACTATTTTGTTCTGCAGTCTACTAACGAAGTCAAAAAATAGTTTTTTAAAAAAATATATGTATAGATATCTATAGTTATCTATCTACATAGATAGATAGATAGATATATAAATAGAAAGATAGAGAGAAAAGGAAAAACACAAAACTGACATTTGATGAGCTTTAATATTTCTTAAAAAATTGTAACTTCAAGATATTAGACATCTGCACTCAGAGAAAAATGATCGAAAAAAAATCATGCACAATTTTCATGATATCTGACCGAATCGTTCTCATTTTATCGTGCTTAAAACAAGAACGAATCGGTATCAAATCGTGCACACAGAAAAAATTAACGAGAAAAGTCAAACATTAAATTGTTCCCATTCGTTTAAAAAATAACACCCAAGTGTTCATTAAGTTACATGACCAATCGTTCATGAAGTAAGAAAAATCGTGCTTACGCTACTTTCATGCACAATTTGACTTGATTTGTGCACAGATGTGCTTGTTTTTTTTCTGAGTGGGATCTTTTCCTAAATTTGGAGAAAACCTTTGCTAAAATTGCGGAAAACCTTGACTTAAGTGGGCATTTGAATAGTCAAGCACAGGACCAGAAAAATATTTTTGTATTAATTTAGTTTGTCACCTCGATTTAGAATATACACATGTCTTACAGAGATAAGTATTTGTCTAGAGAATCGACAGACAGAAAGAAGATTAGTCTATAAAATTAATTCAACTCTCAATTAGTAATGCTAAATATTGGATCACTTTTACCCACAGTTTTGTATATGCACTGAAATTATGTATTTACTTTTTTTTACTTTGAAAAAATATGCTAAATAACTAACAACTTCCTCGACAGACAGACAGACAGACACTTGAGCACTCAAATTAGCGGATAAACTTTGCATGTGGTTGCGAGAAACCTTCGCGTTTCGGCCATAAAAATGCAATTCTAACCGCACCACAAGCTGGAACCGAATCCCCAACCCCAACCCCAACCCCAACCCCAACCCCAACCCCAACCCCAACCCCAACCCCAAACTCCATCCGCGTGTTGTCTGGCCCAACCACATCATAAACTAATCAGGCAGACAAGGTGCGGTACATTGCCAACTGGACGCAAAGCGTGCTTCAGGCGTTGCCGGACTGTATCAGAAAGCCCTGCCATCTGCCATATCGTTCAGCTGTGGCCTGGGCAACAAAATGTTGCATACTTTACGGCACCCTACAAATAATACTCGCGCTCCGCATAAAAGCGTTGCTGCGATGTTGTTATTGTTGTGCGATTGAGTGGCACGTACTGTTAGATACAGTGCCCGCCGAAAGTATGCTGCATGCCATGCCGAAACAATTACACGCCCAGCGACTATCCAACCACCTCTCTGGTGGTGTGAGTGACTTTGACCCGCTTAGTGGGCAGCCGCTGTAAAATAGAAAAATAAAATCAGAAAGGGGAAAAAAGCCCCGAAACTGAAAGCAAATCAAAAGCTTCACAGAGATAAGGGCGGGGAGGGGAGTAGATTGCCCTTTTATATAAATATAGGTATATTTTTTTGTTGTCATTTAGTTGTTTGGAGTACATAATGTAGCCTGGGCCAAAATGGTAGACCAAAACATCATCAATGCTATCAAATGGAAAATGGATTCGGGCCGACTGGGAGAAGGGCGGAGGGAGTAGCAGGGTTGGACCAAGGGTGACAAAGAGGCGCTCACTTTAAGCTGTCAGTGCAATTTTATGTTGAACATTTGGCTTAGGCACACGGAATCAAAGCGAGGCCTTTGAAAATTCACATCTGGACTAATACTCGTTATATTTATATCTAATTTTTTAGTAATCTCTCGATCAGTAATTTGATCGATCAGAGGGAATATCAGCTTTGACTTGATTTTTTATACTGCACTTACAGAATTTTTTTTTTATGTTAATCGCTGCACTTTGCTCATTTTTGACCAGGAGGCAAACGCAAAGCTTAAAAATGAGTTGAAACTGCACCCACAAAAATACATACGTATATGTGCATGGATATATATATATAAATGAATATATACATGCCTGGAAGGGTGTGTATAGAAACACCAACACTCCCTGTCCCCTTTGTTTTTTGTCCCTAACTTATGCTAGAGGTTGCTGTTTAAGCTGAGCATGGGGTGTGGCCAAAAATAATAAAAAGGATACAACAATTTCAACGGAAACGCTAAAAATTGCATCAAAGCGCACACGGGGCGTATGAGTATTGCCAGTTCCCATAGTGCAATATATGCAGATGATGATGATGATGTCAAGCAATGAACTTCTTTATGGCAGAGGTCAAGTATAGTTGTTAAGGACCTAAATGCATTTAGACGATTATGTGACTGTTACAAAGAAAGTCTATTTCTAAGATACAAAATTAAGGATAATAATTTTAAATATAATTATACATTTTTCACACATTGTTTTAAGTTAAGTTTTAAAAGTTTTGTAAGTTTGAGCGTATTCTTCCTATCTTGAATTCAATCGTGTCATTAATGAAATCAAACCAATTTTCCTTTTCACATGTACATGCCCTGAATGCATAACTTATTATGTTTCTCTCCCCATAGACTCTATTAATGTTTCCATAATCAAGTCAAATTTCACCCACACAAACAAAGGCTTCAACTCTCTCATCTGGCACCCTCAACCCTTCGTTGAAAGAAATTGAAACATAATATTGTCAGACATTGATGCCCATTTCCTCAGTAACCGCAACAACTTTGCCTTCCTCCCTTGCCCGGCCACTTAACCGCAACCCTCAACCCTCAACCCACCCAACAGAGAAGAGAGGTGCGTAAATAATATAAAAAAATATTACGCCTACAAGTATGTAAAGTTTTGTTGCCATATGTTCCGGGGATGCCCCATGGACCAGTAACGGAGCTTGTCGTCCAGAAGTGGCAAAAAAAACAAAAAAGAAAAGAGAAGAGAGAAGTCTTCTCCAGCGGACGCAGCGATTTTTACGCTTTTTGCACTTTTCATTTGTCAGCCGTTGGCATCGCGAACGCTTTCCACTTTCCACTTTTTTTTATATTTACAACAACTACAGCAGCAACAACGGCAGCAGCAACAAGATCAACAGTAACACCAACGAGAGAAGCAACAACTATGCGCGCTTATCAGACATATACACTGTGCAACATAGGCCCACATTTTGCCAGTGCGTGTAAAAAAGAGAAAAACAGACACAAATGGCAATTGGTGCGCACATATTTTTAAGGCGGAGCTTTTTTGGTCCTTTTTTCGCGCTGGCCACACGCATAGCGTATAAAACGCACTACGATTCTCTCACTGGGCAATGCCCGATGCGTGTCTGACTACTCGCCGCCACCTCAGGACTGTCCTACTCCGTAGTGTCCTTCTGTGTGCGTGTGTGTGTATTTAAAAATATTACGCATACGCCGCATGCAACACAAAAAACCGAGCGAGCGACGCGACGCGACTGCAGCCGATGCTGGGCAGGCGGGGGGCATTATTATCAATGAGGCAATGCAGAGAAAAAACCAAACCAAACCGAGTCGAGTAGCCTCCCGTCCCTCCTCGTCAATGAAAAAAAAGTAGGCGTACTTCCAACAACAACAACAACAACAACAGCGCTGCATACAAGGAAATCTACTTACTCATCTGTCGGCTCCTGACCACGCCAGACATCACAATTAATGCCAACCCACCCACCCACACACACACGCACACACATATACATAGACTCCATATAAATGAGGTGGTGGCATTGGGACAACGGGCAGACCAGTTAATGCCACCCACAAGGGCCGGCCACGTTTGTTGTTGGCTCGTTGGACTCGGCCAGCAAATGCAATAATTTTAACGTTCGACAGCAACAAAAATTGCATTTTATTTTTGGTTCTTGGTGCGTGCAACTCGTTGCTGGCGCTTGCAGGTTTTTCCAATCCTCCTCTCATTTTTTTTCCCCTTTCTGTTGCAGCCAACAACAAATCACTCATACGCCACGTATGCATAATGGGCCGTTAGTCAATGCATTAGCTGTACAATGCGAATAGGGGCATGAAAGGGTGGCGAGGGGCTCGTTCGGACATAAGCGCATAGAGGGAGTTCAGAAGTGCGTCGAAGAGCTCTAAAAGTAGGCGAATATTTTGCATGTAAATAGGCGAAATGTTTGTGTTTTTAGTTGGAAAACGCCAAGGCTTTACTGAAATGGGCAAGCAGGAAAAGGCGGGGCGTGGTGGGGAGGGGGGTGTTAACGTAATCTATGCGACAATCACAGGCAATAGGAAATAACAAAAATTTGTGTACAAGCGCCATTTACTTCCTGTCTCACGTAAACTCTAAATACATCAATCTAGGAACCGAGATCAAGTTCAATGTCAACTTTAATTAAACATATAATATTTAAAACTTTAATTAAAAGGATCAGCTAACTGCTGATACTCTTTATTCTAGACTCAAAAGAATATAAATTTAAATTTTAAATTTTATACTAACTCTTTTAGATCAAACTGGCTTTTTAAAATTTTTAATTATGTAGTTAAGTATCAAATTCAGAATTTAACCAAACCAACTTATTGAAAAACTGTAGCTAGTCCTTTTTAACGGACTTTCGCTCCTGCGTAGACCAAGAATCTGTCCGTTTACACCTGAAGTGAGATGTTTTGAAATTCCAAGTATAAGCAGGCCCATGCGGCGTATGCGAAATGCTGCCAACGGCATATGTGATGTGGGAGGACTTTGGGAGGAGAGTTGCTGGTCAAGTGCATATTGAACTCAATTGATTTCAGTTAACTGCATTGCATGGCCGTTTGGCCGTTGTAGTCGAAGACATGCAGCAGGTGAAACTTGATCATCGACAACATCATCTTCATCAACTTCATGATGAGAATTCATATGCAAATTTGAAGCGTTAGACATTGGCTCGACACCAGACGGTGGTCTAGTAGTTAACTTCCAGTAGGCGATGTGCTGATGAGATGAGGCTGACGGCGAAAGTGACTCAGAAGTGTCTCAACAATATGCCCACAACTTAATTTTAAATGGAAACCAAATCCAATTTTACAAAACTTCGCAACTCTTTTGCCCGATATTTTATAAAAATATTTGATTGCCGAATCGATATGGAAAAAAAAGGAATTCATTCGATTAACATGAAACATGCCGTGTTTGTTATTAAAATAATAAATCGATTGATATAAAATACACAGAAATATATTATTGTTAAAAGTAAAAGAAGATGGGATAATTGAAATAGAATACATACTATATATGCTTTATGATCTGAACGGGTCGGGGGTTGGTGGAGTGAGTCTTTATTAATGCAGCGCTGATTTTTCTATGTGTCGCTCATATTTTATGCAATCCCTATGTGTATACACCTCGGATACGCAATATATGTATTGGGCGCGTATTTTATATGAATGCTTATTTTATAAAAAATTATTTGAATATGCAAATGCAACACGCGTTGCATTTACAATTTTATTTTAAACTTTTTTTTTTTTTTTTGGATTTTTTTAAAATTATTTCTTTTGTGTTTTGATGTTTTTGTTTGAATGTAAATTTGAGCGGATTGCAAAAGAAATAATGTACACTGCTTTATGTAGCTGACTGTGTGCGGAACGTAAGCTATCAAATATTTAACGCATGAAATATTAAACAAACTAAATTTTTTACCAATAATAAAAACGCAGCTTAATTAAACAAAGTCTAAAAAAATAACAATTGTTCTATGCATATACTGTATACATATATTTACATAGTATGTAGATACATATATACACATCTATATAAACATAATTTTTTGTGTGCTTCTATTGTTGTAGTTGACCGCTGATTGATGCGTTGCTGCGTTTGACAGTTTTTGTCGACGTGTACCAACAAATGTTTTTTTATTAAAAACTAAAGAATACATAAGGATACATAAAACATGTATGCAGATTGAACAAATAATATTGGTATTAAATCATGGATATATAAAAATATTGATGCAATGCAATGAAATTAAATAATAATACAATTACAATAGAAAAATATTTTCATATTAAAATATTTATTCGGTATTATTCGATAATAAAATGCATTGTTTATAGCAGAACTAAGCTTTAAAAAATAAAAACTATAATGGCATAGTTATAGATATTACATTAAAACCATTTGAAATTAATAAAAAGAGAGCAACAATTTTAAATTTTAATTTTAATTTAATCAAAAGGTTGGGCAACTAACAGTCGAGCAGCTTTCCTACTCTTTGTTATCTGACTTTGTATATAAACTCAGCTTCTAGAAGCATTTCTTAACTGCCCAGAGAAATCTCGTTTGAAAATCCTATTAAATGACAGTCCTCGCCGTCTTCCTGGCAAAAATCAAATTCAAGTTGCAGAACAAGTTGTGGACTCCACTCATTGCAGGTGGTGATGGTGGTGGTGGCCTCGTCTCCAATCGAAACAAATCATAATCAAATCGAATTTCAGTTGATTTTCACTCGCAAAGACAGTCGCAGCGAGTGTCTCTCTGCTGGCGCCCTGACAGCTCCAAGTTGCAAGCGGGATTCATTTTCAGAGCGGGCCAAGAAAAATACAGACTGAGAGAGAGAAGAGAGCATGTTGGAGCTTAGATCCGGTCAGGGGCGGAGGCATCAGCAGACTAAAAGCAAAGCGCAAACAAGCAAAAGAAAGAAAAAAACATCACAAAAATAAGAAAGGAAATAAAAGAAAAGTCGCACATAAAATTGATGATAAACCGTTCCAAATAATATTTTTTTGCTTTACCGCCAAAGGGGCAGTATTCAGTCAGAGCCTGAAGGAAGAGCAGGAGAGGAGTGGAGAGGAGACACAGGAAGGGCAAGTTTAGCTTCATTCCAGCACAGCTAGAGGATTTGCCAGCGCCATTGGCAGAGGAAACGCTCTGAAGTCTGAAGTCTGAAGGCGAAATGATGAATTATTTGCTGCCTCTTTCGATAGGCGTCAAAGTTTCGTACACCGAGAGTGGACCAGGGGGACATCGGGGACTGCGCAAAGGCATAAAAATGAGGGGGATACCGAACAAACGTTTTAGAGGTGGGCGCACCCCCCGCCCACAACTTTTTACAGCCAACTTCGGTGCTGCTGCCGCCAGCGACAGCGCCAAACGTTTTTGACACAATTTGTGCCACTGTCTGTGGGTGGTGGAGGTGGTGGTTTCGGTGGTTCAGTTGTTGTGAGTTGAGAGTTGTGAGTTGGGTTGTGTCTGCTGCTTGAATGATTTTTAAACGAGGCAAGAAATCCCAAAAGATGCGGCAAACGTTTTGTTGGCACGAGTTCATGTGGGGTTTCTCTTTGCTCTCCTCATTCTTTTATTTTGCCCCTGTTTTTTTCGGTGATATTTTTGGTAAAAATGAGCGCCCCTTTTTTCCATCGAATACTGCCTTTATGGGCGATTTCTCATCCCTTCCATGAAAAGAAAACCAGCTAGATAATACAACAAATATTTTGCCAAAAAAAAAAACTTTTTACTTGACTGGCACATTGGTAACAATGCGAAAAAGAAGATCCAAAGGGTTGGACTGGGCTTGGGATTCGGTTCGGTTTAGGTCTGTGCTGGATTATCAGCGGGTTGAGCTTAATTTGAAGTGAGTTGGCCAAAGAAATTCTTATAAATGATATTGTGCTACCTCATATGAATATTAATTTTGAAGTTGTGGAGTAGAGAGAGTTGAAATATATTGATAAAGCTGAAATTGTTAAATAAAAATTAATACATGACCAATCATATTTCGGATCTATTATCGATCTGATATAAATGAATTTAAATTACAGCCTTAGAAATCTGGAGCAAATATAAAGAGAAACGAAGAACGCTATTAATTTATTTAAATAAATTAGTAAATAAAATTAAATGAAATATTTTGAGTCTCCAAATAAAAATTTATTTTGAAATCAATAAAATAAAATAGTTATGTCAAGAAGAAGCTAATTTTTATAAGTTTAATACAAATGGATAAAGATATCGATGTAATCCTATTATTCTAAATATTTTCAATTGCAATGCTTTTTACGCAAAGCAACTCAAGTCCAAGCCGAAATAAAGCCAAACCCATTCCGCAATTTGATGGCCGATGCCATCATAATCAACAACGCCTCAGACCTACAACCTTAGCCCTCCCACTCATACTTTCTACCGTACAGTTAGTTCACCTGGTCGACAACCCAAACGCGGTAAAAACAACAACAACAACAGCAACAACACGCATCACGTCCCCGAAGCGCACTTGAGTTTTGTGAGCGCGCCTGAAAGTTGGCAACACAAAATGTTCCAACGGCTCCCATTGCCATTTCCCATGTCGTCACTGGCGGTTTTTACAGCCTTCGCAGAAGCGAAACTTGCGTTCTCTGCTCCGCTTCTTTTTTGTTTTGCTCGTTTTATTTCTGGCGTGCCCGTTCCACCCTGGTTGGGTTAACACACCTAGGTAAGAGTACTCGTATGCCTGGCAGGGTCGTCGTCTAGCGTTGTGGCGGCAACCTTCACAAATGGTAACAATTTCAATTTCTCTGACGCCTTATCGCGCCCTCGCACATATGTGGCAGAGGGGGCCGGACCCAAACCCAGTCCCAGACCCAGTTACAGACCCATAAGCAACACAGCACGAACCCAGTTGGGTACCCAGTGAAAACGCCAAACTTTACAGCTCAAAGTTGCCGATTTGCGCTTGGGTGCAACAAAAAAAAAAAAAAAAAGAAGTAGGAAAAGCTCCACTCTTCCACACATTCAAATTATTACAAAAGTAGTGGGCGGAGTGGAGATGGGGCAGGTCTGGGCTGTGGCACGGCAAAAATGCGTAGCAGATTAGCGATTTAGGGATGTGGAAAATTCGTACGTCTGCCGGCAAAAACGATGAAACACGACCCGTGGTCCGCGGAAAAGCAACAGGAGAAAGGGTTCTGGGTCTCGAACCCAACATTACGAGTAGAATTGTTTTCGAGACTTGCAACGAGGCACAAAAAATGTTAAGCTGCAACTTCAACGATACATTTTGCAGCATTTAAATAGGCGTAAAGACCCTAGACGCTAGAGCCTTCCCAACCCAGAGCTCATACCTAAAAAGCACTCAATTACACTAAACAACAGCTTCAGTTCTTAAACATCTTGGGAATTCAAAATCTTAATTTTTGATTAATTAATTAAAAAGACAGATTTAAGTGTTGCTTTTCAAAACAATAACTGAAATATACATCGAACAAATCCGTTTAAAAAAGGGTACGTTTGGCATCCAAACTATGTAGCTGAGTGTTATGCGCGTTTTTTGCACGCATCTATGAGTTCTTAATGCTGCTTTGATTAAAAAACGCAGCACTTTTTAATTTGTGGCAATGCAGCAGGCACTATGTGCCCCCACCTTAACACCTAACACCCCCACTCCCCCACCCCCCACTCTAACCAGTGCAGCACAACACGAACCACTTTCAACAGTTGGAAAAGACAAAAGCAGCCAATGATTGAAGTACGAGTATATCCTACATTTCAATTGCCTTAGCCTTGCACCCCTGTGTGTGTGTGTGTTGCTGGTTTTTCAGGCTGTTTTTTCCTCGCTGACAGACAGTTTCTGTTTACAGGCCACACCCTTGCACAGCCCCTTTGTGTGCCCCTCATTACCCCACAGCAGCCCTTAACTCTGCACTCTACTATAATTTTTATGTTACCATGCACTCGCCTACCAATTAAAATGTCTGCACCCAGCGTCGGATGTGCTTATGTCGCTAATAAACCGTATTATTAAGTACGTGGTCGGAATGGGGCTGAGGTTGAGGTTGAGGTTGGTACTCAGATGGGGTTAGGTTTTAGCAGGCATTGCATGTTGACCCCCTCTCTCTCTCTCTCTCTCTGCTCTTCTCTCTAGCTCGCTCTGTAAGCAACGCAACTGCCACTTTCAACTTCCGCCGGCAAATGTATAATTCCTACGCTACTGCAACTGAATATTTTTTTTTATTTTGTATTCCATGCATTGGATACCGTCTATGTTGCACCCAAAGCTATGCCGTGTCCCGTTCCATTTCCATGTAAATTAATTTTAAGCTGCTTAAGCTAAGAGCAAACATTTTTTATTTCATTTTGTGAGCATTCTATGTGTCTTTATGAAGTGCCCCTCGCAAAGTTTTTGTCTTTTTTGTTGTACGAGTATGTTGATAGCAAATACGGAGAAATAGGTTAAAAAGTTGCAACTCTGTTGACCAAATGTTACTGTACTTACAGCTTAAATTAATTTGTTTATTTTAAAGGGAGGAGATTTGGTTTTCGGTGCTTACCTGTAACGAAAGAAAGCAAAGATTTAGATTAGTTATTGGTATAAAAACAGTATTAAAAATATAAAATTATTCACTTTTCATATTCATTTTTAAATTTCGCAAATGTATTCCTTAATTAATAAATAATGGTGGTAAGTATTCATTAAACATGCAGATCATTCATCATACTCACCATTCATCATAAATACAAATTTCTTAAAGAAAAACAAATACAAAAGTCTTATTCATAAAATAATTAAATAATTTGTACTATTTATTTTATAAAGGAAGTATTGCTAGAAGATATTTAAAGAATATTTAAAGCGTATTTAAGCTCCAAATTTCCTGTTATTAACTTTTAAGACTAGGGATATTTTATATGAATTAGCTTAGTATTAAAAAAAAAAAATGTTTTTCATTCCCCACATTGCGCTTAAAAGGTTTTTGAAACCCATTTATATATACAGTCCAACTTCCCTAACTCGAATCACCATTATCCAAGAAAAAAGTTCGAGTTAGGGAGACTTCGAGCAAGCGAACTTTTTTTTTTTTAGTTTTTTAAAAATAAATACAAATTAATATTTTCAAAAATTGGTTCGTTCTTTTGCTGTATACAGAAGAAGTTCCCGATTCAAATGTCATCATAATTAATATTCCATTTTTTAATATAATGATAAATGTTTTTGCTGAGATACCACATTTTTCAGCAACTTTAATTTATTTGGTCTACTTTTAAAATCCTTAACTACTAATAAGTTTGAATATTTCTCTGATGCGCTGACAAATTAGTACATTTCGAACATTTTTCCTATAGCAATTTTACAAGCCTAAATAAATGTTGATGCAATATTCTATCATATTTCATCACCATATGTTAATGTACATCAATATTACATATCCAAACGAGCCGGTAACAAATACATAAAACAGAAACGAAAGAAAATTCAAACTTTTTTGGAGATTTTCCCGAAAAGTTCGACTTACAGAAGCACGGGCCAATATTTTTGTTCGAGTTACGGAGAAATTCGACTTATGGAAGTTCGAGTTAGGGAAGCAGATTTGTATGAAATTTGCTCAGTAAACGCTACTGCCACTCGATTTTGTTCGAGTTAGAGAAAAATCGAGTTAGAGAAGTTCGAGTTAGGGAAGTTCAACTGTATATATTTTCTTAATCAACATAATAAAATTATAATTTACCCGCATCTCATAAGCCAGACTAGTTACCAAAAATGTTTGTATATAGAATTCCTAGTTTAACAACCCTCAATAAATTAAATTATTTCCTTTTGCCTATAATTGTAAATAGAATATGTCCAATTAATGCAGAAATGAGTTTTAAAATTCTTTATCAGCGGAAATCTGTAGTACTGTCATTATACGACTTTAACTTTATGCACAACTATGCAACATACAAGTCAAGTTCATTATGGCCACAAAGCAACTGTTCATAGATAATCCATCTGATCTCTTTACGCTGTAAGCTGCTCTCTATTCAATTCTAGCCGAAGGAATTGCATTCGCTTACTTTGCGAATTCATTATTATCGGGGCTGGTTCAGAGCCTCCACCGGCGCCGCGTTTATAGAGGTCAAAAGTAAGACAAACAATCCGGACGGGGTCGAAAAAGAACTCAGAGTATGCCGCCGAAGGGGCGGGGGTGGGCGGGGTCGGGGTTGTTGCAGTGGGTTGGGGATTTGGGTAGCGGCAGACAAAAGCGCTGATAAACTTTCCGCCCGGTCCAAAAAAGCGAACGCTTAGAGGTTTCGGGGCGTTCTGGGGCTCTGCCCGGGTTCAAAATTTATGTGGGCTGCCAGACGCCGACGGAGGCAAAACTTTTGCATTGAATTTGAGCGGGCCAAACAATTTTTATTTTTATTTTTTTAGCCCGTTCTCCAGCTTTACATTTTTGTTATTTTTTGCAAGTAGTTTCGGTTTTTTATATGGTGCAAAGGGGGAAAGCGAGCAAAACAAAAGGATTTTGCAGCTAAAGCGTACGGATTTTTAGTTAGTTGTTATTATTTTATATGGCCCCAGTCCGAGTCCGAGTCCGAGTTTGAGTCCGAGTCCGAGTCAGTGCCAGTGTCTGAGTCTGTGTCCGAGTTCGAGTCGGACATGCAACTTTTGCAGCGTCCAGGACCGAAGCCAGTCGCCAGGCAACGCGGCGGGGGTGGAGACGGAGACGGAGGCGAGGGCGAGGGCGAAGGTGGGGACAGGCATAGTTGCATGGGAAGGCAGCGGCAAAGCGGTACACAACTTTATATTTTTTGTACTTTTTTGTTGGAATGTGCGCCAAAGCATAATAATAAAAGCGAAAGGCAAGGAAAGAAGTAACATGCTCGTTAGTCCAGGCCAGGATAGAAGAGGATGATAAAAAAAAAAAGGAAAAAAAAAAGAGAGAACGAAATATCGTTGGACTGAGCGAGGCAAGGAATAATCTAAAAAATGAAAACCCAAACGAAACGAAACGCAAGACAAACTTTGCTGCGAGGCGTGGGTGCAAAATAAATGAGGGCGAATCTGGGTACAGGAGTAGAAGGAGGAGGAGGAGGAGGAGTCGACCAAGGGATAGCGCCCAGCTGAAGGACTCTGCGCTGCTGGATGAGTGCCACGGGCAGAGCTCGAACTTAAAATGGACAAACGTGCAAAGGCAGCTCTTCAAATACGGTGGTTGGAGTTGGCTACCGACTCGCTGATGAGCAAGGACTACGACGTTGAGTATATTGCATAGGGTACGGGACATAGCAGGGAACTGCCAGAGGAAGGAGAGGGAGCCAAAGGAAGAGGTAGAAGCAGCAGCAGCAGCAGAGCAAAGCATCTGAAATACACTAATAAAAAGCGTTGCGTCCGCGTGAACTAGTGCTTTAGTTCCCCCAGTTCTCTAGTCAATCCCCCTACTGCCAAGAGACTCTCATGCCGAGCGAGGGTTCCCTTCAGTTCCCTTCCCCTTATTTGGTCTCGTTCCGTTTCTTTCCTTTTTACACCCCAAATTATGCTCAGCATGGAAAGGGGTTGTCGGTTGGGACTGTCGTAGGGTGGCGGAAAAAGAAAATTTTTGTATAAAAATTGCGCTTGGCAAAGCAAGTAAAAAGCAGACAACGACCAAGCCAAGGGTAACCATCCAAATGGGGTGGGGTGGACTGGTGTGGGCAAGGGCTTGGCATGTTGGTTAGCTGATGAAGGGTTAGGTTAGCCTACGATGACTCTGCTGCTGCTGCTGCTGCCGTTCCATCAACTCCCAATTCACTGTTGGCTGTGGGGAGCGACAATGGGACAGGGCAAGCAAATGGCTTAGGAGGGAGATGATAAAATGCGGGGGAGAATTGAGGCAAGGGAGGATGGTGGGGGCGAGAGGTGTTGGCCACGGCAACTGGCAGCATCAAAGACAACTAACGGTGTAGGCGGTAACAAACAGTGGAATATTGTTGAAACTATAAAAGTCAGTTTACCGATAATGTATTGAAAAATAATTATAGTGAAAAAGCAAAAGTCGAATTCTTTTTAGGGTAAAATTTCAAATATCAATAGTAACAAATGGATATAATGTGAATCTTAAACTCATTTTTCAACATCTCGTTAATAAGTTTGGTAAGTTGACATAAAATGCATAGAAATTAATGTCAAATTGGATAAAAACTTTTTAACTTTCAATTACTCAATTTAAATTATATTTAATCAGTTTTTACAATTATCATTGAAACGACAAGATCTCAATTATACCTAGTGCGTATTAGAAAAATTATTATTTTATTCATAAAAATATGTAGATTTATATTTTTCAATGTCTAGTTAAGGGGTCTGGTAAATATTTAAGAGTAACGGCCGTTAATCGAAAGTATAGCTTGTTAAAAGCTGTTAAGAAGGTGTCGATGTAAACTTTTCGAAAATGTAAGCTTGATCAATATTTGAAATACAAATATTTGCCATTCCATTCCACAGTGTGTCTCAGGTCCCAACCACCTTGGTCGCAGGCAGAGGCAGACCAGTTACTCGACGTCATACTAGAAAATAAAGCGCAAATTCTTGTTAAAGCCCCTGCAGAATAGATTTTTTTCATTTCTTTTTTTTTGTTTTTTTTTTTGGTCTGCCACCCACGGATGGTGGCTTGGGAGACGAAGTGACAGGAGGGGGCCTCACAAGAGCGTTGAAAGGGTACAAGACAGTGTTCGCGTTGAAATGTTGCTGACTTGAGCTAGTTGCCTGTTCAGGTCTGGGAAGTCTGATGAGGTTTGGAGTCCAAGTGAAAAGATGAGTATGAGTCGAAGGTGGAGGGTAAAGGAGGAGGAGGTAGGAGGAAGGACAACGACGATGCTTGAGTAATTCAATAGCAGGACGAAGGAATTCAACTACCCCCAGTGCCAAAGGAAAAGTTGCTGGCACACGCTACGTGGCGTATTTCATTAGCAGTTCTGATAGTCAGTGAGTAAATTGGAGTGGAGTGGAGAGGATTGGTACTCGGACAAG
Organism: Drosophila suboccidentalis; assembly: GCA_037043435.1. NCBI lineage: Eukaryota > Metazoa > Arthropoda > Insecta > Diptera > Drosophilidae > Drosophila > Drosophila suboccidentalis. The sequence goes on along the minus strand of JBAMBK010000886.1, from coordinate 41,412 downwards.
GGTTGGGTTCACCGTTCACCCGGACTGGGTCTAGCGTAAGGCACTCAATGGCTAATTATATTGTAGGCTTCTAGAAGGAGCTGTACCTCACGAAGGATGTGCTAGATCAAAACTAAATTGTCTATTTGAAGAAACAATTCTAGTTGAGATTCAACCTACAAGATTAAAGCTTAAAATTGGCGTTAGTCTTTCAATTCCATGCTCTATCATTCAACTATTCAACCTTCCAAGCATTTGATACATTTTCTTTACCCCCTTTTTCGTTGCTCAACTTTTTCATTTCTTTTTTTCCAATATTTTGTGCCTCAAACTTTGCCACAGTCTTCGAGGAGCGTTGCCTGCCTGCAAAGTTCTCTAATTTGTGTTTGAGCTTCTGGTGTCCAAGAGTAGTCGGATAGGGGAAGAGAGTGATTCGATCCAAAACCCAATACCCAGGCAACAAGAGCGTTGTAGCCAAAAAGGAAGTCGCAACCGGAAACCTTTTTTTTCGTGCTACTGCCACAGCTATCCAGGGACTGTAAGCAAAGACGATGTTGACGTGGATGTGGATGGAGATGGAGATGGAAATGGGGGACGGGCATCAGGGATCGCTGTGAATCAGCATCAGGCAGGGCAACACGAAGACGTTGCTCAGGCCCCAAAGATAAGGCCGCCAGTCTCAAATCTCGCAAAAGGAAACAGAAAAAAACAAGAAGGAGGAGGGAAAAAAACGTAGCTCAAGAATGAAGGCCAACGTTTTAGCTAAGCGGAAAGTTGGCTCCAATGGATGTGGGTGTGGGTGTGGGCCTTGGGTGGGATTGAAAGCACGGGAAGATGAATCGTTTTGTGTTGGCGTTTTGAGCATTCGAGTGAGCGACTCGCAGACTGAGTGGGCGACCATTAGACAGAGAACTGGGAAGGGAGGGTTGGGAACGATTGGTGTCGTGCGTTTGGGCTTGCCAAGAAAAACCGCTGCTGCCGATGACTGAGGCCACAACCGAGAGAAGAACAAAAACGAAGACGAAGACGAGGACGAGGACTCGAATTCGGACTAGGAGTCGATGTCGGACTCGGACTTTAACGTCGCGCAATGTCGCAAGTAATAACCTTTAGACGAGGACGTTGGGCAGCGACGTTTTCAAGTGTGCAACATCTACACATCAATCGTGTGTCCAATGCTGGACTCTGCTTTGAGCTGCGAGCTGCTCAGGGGATAACGGATAAGGAATAAGGGTAGTGGACGAGTTGTTGTTGTTGTTGTCGTTGTCTTCATTTTCATTAAGCCCAAAACTCTGACTAGGAGGCGGACAGTTGCTTTTGGTCTGGGACATTGTCCCAAGTAATAAAAGTAAAATGCGGCTGATGAACAGAGCACAAAGGCAGAAAGCATAAAAATTTGTTGGCTTTGCCTTTGCCTTTGCATTTTGCTTGTAGCTCATCAGCAGCCTCAACTAACAGTTGGGTTATATCTCCGCCCCACAAAACGGGAATATAATGAAGGGTAAGAGCACGGAGCCTGCAGACGAAAGAAACTGGAGAGTGGGACGAAAGCGATGACGATGACGAGAAGGAGCAAAAGGACAGGGACAAGAACTGAGACTGAGTCTGAGGCTGAGTCTGAGACTGGGGTTGAGCCGGAGAACTTGCTACAAACTGACATGGGTTTCATTTGTATGCTGCCTGCTGGCGACAGTAGCATGAGGGGATGCGGGGGTGGGAGCAGGACTTGAGCTAACGTCCCTGCCACATCCACTGCTCCAGCTAGCTAGCTGCCATGTGTGCCGGCACCCCTTTAAGATGTCTCGGTCTCTGGCACTAAAAAGCATCACAAACTAACTAAATGCGAGTGAATGTTAGTGTGAGTGAGTGTGTGTGTGTGTGTGTGTGTGTGTGTGGGTATGGGGTGTGCATGTGTGTATTGTTGGTGTGGTGGCTTTTAAGCAAACGTCTTTTACAAGTGAAAGGCCTGGGGGCAACTGGAGGATTGAGTATGGGTTTCAGGGCTGAAGCGAGGGCGGGAGATGGGAAGGAGATCCCAGCCGACAGCCATCAGTAAGGGAAAAGCCAAAAATGTAACCTAAAACTGCAAGAAAATTAACCAAAAATACTAAGCCAAAGTCGAAGACACTCACACACAGGACACAGGACACAGGCATAGACACAGATAAGTTCACATGTGTGTGGCGAAGCTGTGCCTACGAAAAGTGTAGCATACAATTTGGGGCAGGGAGTGCATGGCAGGAGCCTTTGACTTGGCAACATGGCAAGACAGCATCCAACTTGGCACGAAGGTAAGGCGCCCTTACCCCCCTGTGCTCCCTCCTTTTATCCTTCCATCCTTCCTCTTCTTTGCTGTATCTGCGAGTGTGTGTGTGTGTGTGTAGAAACTTTTGGCATTGTTTTTGTGTTAGCTTGTGTGTGGATTGAGGGCGGCGTCCTTTTTGTAATGTGGGATTTGCGAAAGTGTGTGTGTGTGTGTGTGTGTTAGTGTATGTGTGTCTGTATGTACTGAAATTGGGATGAGCTAAGTCTGTGCCCGCCTCTAACTCAGTTTTCGTAGCAACTTTGATTGTGGCATTGCTGCTGCTGCAGCGCCTTCATTTTGGCCAAGATGGAGTTCAGTTCAGTTGTCAGTATGAGTGTGTATGTGTGTGTGTATGTGTGTGTGTGTGTGAGTGTGAGTGAGTGGGTGTTCTTAGATGAGTGTGGGTGATGGCCTAGCCACCTTGGTTTGTCTGTTTTGCGCTTGACAGTACGTAAAGACGTTCTGTGGAAGGTTTTTCGCAAGCCAAAGAGTGAGAGACTTTCTACTCTGGGAAGGTGGCTAAAAGAATGTGGGTGTGGAAGTTTGAGTTCGTGGTGTGGGAAGAGGAAACTTTGAGCTGATGGCTGTTATTTATATGGGTGTGTATTGCTGTAAGCGGGGGGAAACTAGAATGGTAAGCAAGTGATGGGATACACTTCGAAAAATGATCATGCTATCAAGCAAGCTGGTGGAACTATTGCATTTATTCTTCACTTAAAAAAAGGGAAGGTATATAAATTAATAGATTGAGGTTGTACAAAGTTATCTTCACTATCAAAGTCAGGGTCGTTTTATTTAATTTCTAGTTAGCTGATAGAAATTTAAAAAATAAACGTGCAATAATTGTAGTTGTTTTTACTTCATGAGCATGAACATCTTCGAGTATTTGTTTGTTGTATTAAAAACTATACTCTTGGACGAGAATTCAACACAGAGACTTGACTTCCCTTCATTAGACCCTTTCAACTAATAACAATATCTACTTCTTTTCTTTTTTTCCGGTTAAAAATCTTCTGGGTCTTATCTAGTTTTTGAATAAGATGTTTGGGCACTTCCAAGTTTTTCGAATACTAAGTGACTTTTATAACTAAATTTATATGTAAGTCTAAGATCAAATTTTCTAATTTGTATTTGGTCGACTTCTTCTAGATAACGTACAATATATAATTAGTCATATATAAATTGTATTGAGATCAGTATAATGATTTAATGAGTTAAACACGTTACTTTAATTGATACCTTAATTAGCAGTCTACTATTTTAAATTGCCATTTTTACTCAATTAACTCCTTGTCAAGTCTTTCTCTCAGTGTTGTTGCGGCATCAACCAAATGTAACCCGTCGCGCTTGTCGCTTGCCCTTAGCCAAAGTCGTCCTCGTCCTCATCCTCATTCCTATCCCCATTTCCATCCTCGTCGTCGTTCTCGTTCTCGTCCTGGTTGTTGCTGTCGTCATCGTCCTGGCACCGTGGCAGGCGGTACCCATTCCAAAGGTATTTGTACAGCAATGTCTTCGTTGGTTTTCTTGTCATCTATTTCTATTTTCGAGCAATGGATGAGCAGATGAGGGTCCCGTGCTGTCTAACTTGTCTGTTTGTATGATGTGATGCTACCCGCGGTCCTTCCTTCCCTTCCAGCGCCATTCATGTGTGGAAAACGCTCAACATGTGTGTGTTTCTGTATGTGCTTGGTATGAGCATGGGTTGGTGTGTGCAAAAAACCGTAAGCAATTTTCCGTAACATCTAACCGAGGTAGAGGGCCAAGACAGCAAGGCAAAGACATCGACATCGACTCCAACTCCTTCCACCTTCTACCTTCTACCGTCTTCTTCGATTCTACCTCACTTTCCCATTGCCTGGGATCCGGCTAGGTCTGATCCTGGTCCTGGCATTGACTGGTTCTGGTTATAGCTGTCTGCATGTCTGCTTCGATTCGCCTGGCACGTTGTCTGCCTGCGACACTAATGCTGAGATGTGTAACCGTAACACTCTGCTCCAGCTCCAGCTCCAGCTTCTGCGTCAGCTCAAGTCTAAAGTTTGTACCCCCCGATTGACAACGTGTGTGTGTGGGGGGGACGAGTTTGAGACATCGGCAACACCGTCGCCGTCACCAAATCATGTTTGATTACAGCTGAGCAGCATAACAAGTTATGCCTGGTATTTGACTTGCTTTGAGTTGTCTAAAGTTTCGAGTACTCGCATCTTTAAGTTTCAAACCATGAACATTTGGAGGTACAAATTAAACCTAAAGACGTTTTGGACACACGATGTCCTGCGGCGGCTTATGTGCGCTTAAGCACAAAGCTTGACCATACGCACACTTGCACACTCTCTCACACACACACGCACACACCCTCGTACATACTCACCCCTAGTATGTAGCGTCACAGTCAGTGCCCTCATGGGTTTGAAGTTTCCTTTGACACCCTCACACAAACACACGCAAGACACACTCACACACATACACACACACAGAGTGCCACTATTTATATACAAATGCCGCTGACTATATACAAAAGTCAATGCTTTTGTTGCTTACCCGGCTTGGGGGCTCGTCAGAATACCCCTTCGGGAGACTGTCCCACCCATATTTGCAATAAACAAACAACTTGAGAAAACCCTCCTAGTGCACCGAGCTCTGAATACTCTGCCTACCTTAGAGTTAGCTACTTAATGTTAGTCGGTGGTGCATTGTAGATACGTCACTATATACTGGCTATAAACCAACAGTTTCGATAACATTTGAATATATATTTAATCCATTATTAGAAATAATTAGGAGAATCTACTTATAACAGATGTTTTTTTACAAGTCCGGATAATCATCTTCCATTCTCCTTATTGTATGATATTCGTAGCTTGAAAAGCGCTTTCCATATATGGTATATTTATAATTATATTCATTGAACTTCTGATTCTGTGAACTTCTGATTCTGATAAAATTTGTTCTCTTAAATTTTGTTGCTACATTATGGGTACACCCTTAGTTAGTCTAGGGTATAAGCAGCACATATAAACTTGGGTGGGTGCTGGACAGTCTCTGGACTTGATGGGGTTTGTGTATCGGCTGGGGGTTTGGGTGGCATTTGGCTCAAGAAGCTTTACTTCTTTTGTGGCGACAACGATGGCGCCCAAGTTACCCAGCGCCCTTTTCGTTCCCTTCCTCTCCCCGGCCAGTTGACGTTGCCTTCACCTTCGTTTTCGTCTTTGCTTGCGTCTTCGTCATTTGATGAATTACCGTGAGGGGCGAAATGTGCGCCCTTTTGGGTGGTTTATCTGAGGAAGTCAACAGGGGTTTGAGTGTGTGAGTGTGTTTGTGTGTGAGGGGGTCGAGGGTCTGCGAGTAGAAGACACTCACTCGCCACGACCACACGTCAGCTCAATTCGCGCTTCTATATACTCGAAATACACACTCACACCTGCGACTATACACAACAAACACATACAACGTGTTGTCGTATATCATTAGAGCATCCCCATCCAAAATGGAATTATGAGCAGGTTTCCTTATGCGGATGCTGCCTACGCGGCGTATTAGTAATATTTTCTGCGACTGTCTACATTTTTCGATTTCTTTTCTTTTTATTTCTTTTGAGTTGTGGAAGAAGAAGGTTATTGGAGTCCTGTTTACTTTGAGGCTGGGCGAATGTGTCTGCTGGTCCAAGGTTGTCTAATAAACGGATGTGAGGTTCGGTAAGGGGTCAAATTGATTTCATATTGACTTGCGTAGGAAGGAGCAAGGAGGCAACGAACCCGGAGGGGTGAATGGTTGACGTTGCCAGAGAAGCCCTAAAGAAGATTTCGTAAAACACTTGAGTGGATCACGATTATGATTCAAACTCTAACCAAACTATAAGGTGCACATTTGTTAAGCAATTTTTTTATTAGACGAGAAATTCGAGCAACAAATGAAAACAAGACTTTCTATTTCTAATTTATTTTCTATATTCATGATATTCTAGAACATAAACGATATTTCATTTCTATCAAATATGGAAAAAATAACTTCATGTTGTGATATTACAATTTAACAAATAACATTACCATTCTTCGATTAACAAATTTTCAACAAGCGTATTCAAAAATTACGTTCTTTTTAAGTTTTATTCAAATTAACTGAAAATGGGAAAAAAGGACTTAACAGGTTCGTGTGATAACAGTTATAAGGACAAATTCGATAAATGCCGCTGATTAGAACTGATGTCTTTATGTTGATAGATAGCTTTGGTGCCGTTACAAGTAGGCAGAACTCACCTTGTGCAGCAACACCGAGGCTTTTCTTTTAGATGCCATTTTCGTGCTGGTGGTGGCACCTCCGCCAGCACCTCCGCCACCGCCACCGGTTGCCGATGCGGTACGTGTCGATGTTTTTGGTGTTTTTCTCGGATTTTTCGGAATTTTGGCAAATTTTTTGATTGCCTGCTCTGAGTAATGAAATTGACCAAAAACCAAAGTATTGAACTGACGCAAGCGTTGCCAAAACTCGATAATATCAAAGTTGCTATCAGGGCAACTTTTCTTGAGTTGATCTTTAGCACTAAACACTGTTCACTTTTGAGTGACTTAAGAACTGGATTGATAGAGAGTGTGATAATATGCAAAAAAGATTTTGGCGCGGTTTCTTTGATTCGTTCTCTTTGCGTTTCTTTTCGTTGTACAACACTTGGAATTGTTTTGTTGTGTTTTATTTGGTATTGTTGTTGTTGTTGTTATTGCTCGCGACGAATGCAACAAGCAAACTCTTTTTTGGCACACTAATCGGCTAACGGTTGTTATGTTATTTCTTTGAAATTTATTTGTTTGTTTGTTTTTGTTGTTCTGCGTTTAGAGCGCTCCACCAGAGGCGAACCAAACACGACGAAAGCCAACTGCTGACTGACCAAAACAGAGACAGACAAATGCGTTTTCTAGCGCTAGTGCCAGCGACGCCGACTGCGGCAGCGTGAGAGCGTCAAGGAACCGACTGCTGAGAGCAGAGAGCATATGAGAGAGTGCGAGGGGGAGAGAGAGCGTGAAATGCGCATGCGCGAGGCAATATGTGAATGTGGGACGCCGCCAAAAAGCACATGGAGAAAGCGGAACGTGCGTGTGGAAGGCAAATGGCAAAAAGCATGCAACACAATGTGCTTGGACTTTGGACTTGGACGACGGGCAGCGGGCAACGGGCAATGGGCAATGGGCGACAATCCATGCTCGAGTCGAGGGATATGAGTACAAAAACAGAGAAACGCCGATAACGGCAACAGCGACGGCGACAGCGACGGCGGCGGCGTCAACGAACCAACGCGGCGAATATACGTTGTACAGTGGAGCGGAGGGAGAGTGTATGTGTGTGTGTGTGTGCGGGGAGGGAGGAGGGGATTGAATCAGCCGTAGCCAAAACGGATGACGACGGCAGATGAGTTGACAAACAGCTGAGTGCCGAGTTTTGTGAATGGTTAGGGAGACTGAGCATACAGATAGAGAGAGAAGGAGTGTGAGTGTGAGAGAGAGTGGGTGGGTGGGAGTGAGAGAGGGACGTAGAGGTGTGAGCTGTTTGGTTAGTGGTGTGGGGATTGTGGGGCGACTGCGGGGGAATGGCAATTATTTTTGTTGCTTTTTTTGCGCGTCGCCAACAAAAATGCAACAACAACAACAACAACAACAATGTGACTGAGAGGCCGAGCGCACTTTGGAGTATGAGACGGAGTGTGCGGGAGGTGTGAGTTGTTGTTGTTGTTGTTGCTTTTGTCTTTCGCCGGCATGGCGAAAAAAAAGGCCGGCTGGTCGGTCGGTTCGTCAGTTCGGTCGGTCGCGGTTCGGGGCTGTTGGGGGATGGTGTGGGGTTGATGTGAGTAAGGGGGCGGGGGGAAGGTGGTTCGGTGCTCGTCGGCGTTTCGGATATGAAAAACGCACAAAAAATAAAGCATGCTTTGGGGCGCTTTGGGCGGAGCGGGGTGTTCGGTGAAGTTGACAGACCGGAGTTGGGAGCTGGAAAAATAAATGAGAAAAATATACGAGCCGGCAACGCAACGTTGTTGCTGTTGTTCCCGTTGGCAGGGGCAACAGCTGAGGGGTGAGAGGGTGCTTGTGCTGGGTCTGTGTGTGTGTGTGTGTGTGTGTGTCTGAGGGCGGAAGGGAAGGATGGTGCGAAAGTGGACAACGTTGTTGTCGCTTGTCTACCGTGTGCGCTGCGTAACTGTGCGGGCTGTGGGGTTGACAATCGGGGTTGGGGTTGGGGCTGGGATGGAAGACGGGCATTTGGTGGGTTGGGCAGCGTGAAGTTTTTGAAAAGAAAAAAGAGAAAAAAGGCAACGGGCGCTGTTTGGGATTAGGGGGTGGGTTCAGTCATTTTTCGTTGTTGGTTTGAGTGCAAAAAGGGTCAAGAGCGTTTGGCAATGCCTACCTATACCAAAAGAAATGTTTAGCCACCAAGGGGAAGGGATGGGATGACTGCCTGACGGTGCGTGTTTATTGAGCAGGGAGCTCTCTGGCTCCCAAGTTCAGCGGCAGAGCCGTCGCTGTTTCAACAATTCTGAGGCTTTGAGTTTTCAGAGACGGACCATTCCTGATCATAAAACTCGCCTGATTTTCCCTCTTTTTTTTCTGTCCGGCAAACAACAGTGAGAACGCATCTCCGTAAGGAGTAAGGGGACAGCGGTTAGGGGTCAGGTATGAGTCTTGTTTGTCATCATTGTTGCTCTTGGGTTGAGATTGTCTGGAGCGGCTTTTGCCAACCAAAACGTCGTCTTCTCTTTCTGTTTGCTGCTTTTTTTTGAGTACAGGTTATTGTCTTTAACGGTATTGAAATGTTACCTTTCCTTACCTGATGACAAGTTGAAACGTTGATGCAGAATTGCCAAATTTTAATCGTTTTTATGGTTATTCTTAGGTTATATTTGGTTCTGGGTAATACTATATTTAATTATTTTTTGAAGTTCCTAAATTCATATTAATATTCATACTGTCAACGCTCTCAACAAATTTAGCACATTTGCAAGCTTTGATTATGTTTTGAGCTCTAGAATAATTCATACCCATAAAAAAAACCTCTTTACGAGGTAAAAGTCTAGTGACGAAAACATTTTCTTGCCCCAAAATTTCTGATATCCAATTTTGTGACGAATAATATTAAGTTTTACGCATACATTATTTAAAAAAAAAATTGTTTGCCCTCGGCACATTGCGCCAAATTCTTCATACCTAATAAACATTACATTTTTGCGCAGTGCCGAGTGACAAAATTTTTTTTTTAAATAATGTATGCGTAAAACTTAATATTATTCGTCACAAAATTGGATATCAGAAATTTTGGGGCAAGAAAATGTTTTCGTCACTAGACTTTTACCTCGTAAAGAGGTTTTTTTTATGGGATATCAGAAATTTTTGAATAAGACATTAGATATTTTGAAAACTTCAATATTTTTTGACAGTATAACTTGTCAGCCTTGTTTTTTTTTTTTGTACAGCAAAAACAAACAGTCTGGCAACACTGGTTCGTTTTACGAATCGCAAAATCTATCAGCACTCTCAAACTCTGGCTGCTATGACACTTTGTTGCTGCTGCCCTATTAAAATTCAAAGTAAAACGTATATCTTCAGTTAATAGGTTATATCTTCCAAACCTATCGATACATTTTTTTGTGTCATATATCAAAAAACGCGAAATTTTACAAACTAAAATATATTGAAAATTAAAAAAAATCGTTAGCGGCGTTTTCTCAAAAACCGCCAAAATGTGGCGAAAAATACCTCATTTCACCTGTAGCAATTTACCTGTGCTCTTAAGCAAAAAAGTGTACAGCTATGCTTAAAAGCCCTTTGAACTACCTTTTCAACGATATATATATCACATCTGTAGCTTCTATCGTTTGGATGATATAAGGGTTTCAATTTCAGCGGTTTTTAGCGATTTCCCGCTAAACTAGCGATTTTTCGAAAAAGTCGTAGAACAAACGTTTCTAGATTTTTGAGCGGGAACAAGTCCTCATTCAAACTTTTAAGCTAAATCATCGCTTTGATACAAACAAACAAACAAACAAACAAACAAACAGACTGACTTTTCATCTCATTTTCGGAAGGCCCTTAAATATTTCAAGATTAATTATCTTTTGAACCATTAGTCAGATTTTGATGACCGAGGTGTCATTCGACGCGTATTTTAATTTAGAATAATAAAAAATTCAAAAACAATTCAAAAAAGCTCCAACGGCCCCATTAGCTACAATCATCAAAATTTTTCCCCTCCCACTTTCACCTGTTTTTCTCACGAACCAGGTGAGTTTCTAAAAGTCTTAGTATGCACATTTGTAAGTCAAATTGATACCTTTCGATCGGTATATAGCTTGACCTGATCGGACAGTCATAGCAAATTTTCCATTTTTCCTGTGTATATATGCTAGTCGCCTTCGCACCCTTCGTGCTGCTTTCGTCACTAGCGCGGACTACCGTCCGCAGTGATATGGGTATTTCCAGAATCGCGAACGCGACATTTTTCGTCTTAAAATCAAAAAAAAAAAAAATGGCAAAAGTTGGCATTTTCAAAAATGTATTCTCACGTGTTTAATGCATTTTATCAACACTATTTTTAATTATAAAAGACAAGCTTTTAAGACATGTCGTTTTCGAATTATTTATAGAAAACAATGCATCGCGAACGCGACAAAAATGGAAGTCATGTTTGACTTCACGTTGACAAATGCGAATGTCTGTGAAATGTGACGAGTAATTTGGAAGGAAATACTCTTAAACCATAATAAAATAATGCAGCTTTCCATTTTAGAAATAATTTTGATATGTTACTATCATTTTATTTATTTTTCACGTTTTATTTCCACCTAGTTTTTCCAAGAGTTTGTTTATCAAATTTCATTCTATATATCGGAAACAGCTTTTAAAACATGTTTTATATTAAACTTTCAATATAATTCTATGTATTAAAATGGTTTATGCTGCAGTCCTACCATCTAACTTAGTGTAATTGTCAGAATGCAAACGGTCCATTTTGGAAATCAATTTTTAAGAAAACGGGCATATATATAGAAAAAGTGAATTTATTCCAATATAGAATCTATATGTTCATCATATTGAATTTCTTCTAGCATATATTGCTTAAATAAATAGCTTGAATACATTTTTGGAAGAAAATTTCAAAAGATGTGAGTTTTTGATCAATTTTACGTTTTTGGGCGAGGTGGACCTTTTTCTGGAAATGCCCATATTCATATATTTTAAAACTAATTTTATATATTTAAAATTTTCGAGTCCATAAATTTCCAAATCAATTAATAATCATCTTATTAAATTGGTTTGTTGATCTTTTTTAGTTAGCATATATATCTATTCTATATATTGTCAAAAGTTCCTAAGCAACCATTGAGTGAATAATATAAAAAAAGAAGAAATAAACTACGATCCTAACCCAATTTAACACAAAACTGGGAACAGAAAATGCTTTTAAGCGTCGTTTGGACTGTCAGTTATTTGATGATTGTCTGCATCGTTTTTCTGCTCCTTTATTTGGTCGTATCCTTTGGTTTTTTTTCTTCGTCACTGCGAACTGACCAAAATATTTGTGGCGTAGTCTCGGATAAACTCACGTATGAAAAACTGTTTGATTTTGGCTACCAAAATTAGAAACAACGGAATCAGGGGTAAGGGTTGACTGTTAATGAGAGAACGGTTTACAAAAAGCAATAATCAATTGACATGAAATGGAGAGTGAACTAAAGCTTATGTATATGTCAGCAGTGCTGACTTTAAATTCGCCACTCGTCACTCCCTCAGCACCAAATGTCGCCTTCAATTTAAGGCCCAAATGAGGCAGAAGATAATGCGCCATTGTTTAGCATTTGTGGCCAACCAGTTAACCCACTTCTCACCCTCTCTCTCTCTCTCTGTGTTTCACTGCCTGCCTCTGGTCTTGGCCTAGCTGTTGATTATTATAGCTATTATGGCTATGATAATGTTTGGCATGCCATCAGCATCTCGGCGAACATTCAACACGTGCCCAACAACAAGGACCACAAGGACAATGACGATTACGACGATGTCTCGGCCTCAACTTCAACTTGACAGCCAAATTAACGCGGTCGCTGCATTTTCAACTTGGTTAGATAAGTTTCAAATATCAATATATGTTTAATACATATATATACATTAGATATTTATAACTATGACCAGTTGTAGGTCAAAGTGTTTTGAGTCCACGATTGGCTAATATATAATTAAAGCTCGCTGTGTTAACTTGGCTTTCTTGCCCTTAATTTGTGCATTCGAAGGAGGAAAATTCTCATTGTTCAGGTTGAAATTTGTTGATTGCATTAATATATTCGCATCCTGCCGATGTCCAATTGCTATTCTGCGATAATTAGGTTAATGAATATGCTCTGTGGTTAGTGGCCAAGTCAATTGATATGTTAGCATAATGTAATGAACTTATCACTTGCTTACGATTGATTTAAAGTTGAGAGTGTTCATTTTATTAGCTATCACAGAATGATATGTGCACTATAATTATGTTTTGTATTTATATTCAATCAATAGAAAGTATACTAACTGTTTCAAAGGTACGTAATTATGATTATTAGGTCAGCTTTAAACCAGCCTTGGAAATGTCATTGTAATTGGAATTTTATTGCCGTACCATCGTGTCGAAGTTGTTAATAATTCAAAACTCATTGAGCTTTTAGTTCAAAGTTCACGATTCAAACACTTATTGTTTGGAGTTGGAAACAAAGCAATACTATTCGGTGAAAACTGGTTTGAAATAATACTAATGGAAATAATATGGACTTTTGGAACGAATTTTTTAATTATGCTTAAGGAAAATATATACATATATGTATATTTTTATGAAAAGCCTAAAAAATAATTTGTAGATCAATTAAAATTATTCATGAAACTTGGCTAAATAACAAGTCAAATTAGTTGATAGTTAAATTGATGAAGGCTCCAAAAGTTTTTAATTATTTTGACTATAATAATTTAACACAATGTTTTTTATACCTATCCCAGGACATTTAAAAATAAATTAAATAAGTGTTAATTCTTAAATTGATCAGACACAAGACTGGCAATTTCAAATCATTTAAATAAATTAAAAATCTTCCAAAAAATGTATGAAGTAATTTCAAATAAAAATGCAGGGAAATTAGTTGTAGGAAATCTAAAGACTATTTCATCAAAAATGCATAAATGCGAACACAAAAACGTGAAATAAAATAAAATTAATGCAATATTTATAAAGCGCATAAACTAAAGCAAAAATTGCATGGAATGAAAAAAATATTATATGTAAAATAAATAATGTATAAAATATTTATATAAATTGCAAAAATGCGCAGTCCAGCGAAATAAAGAAATAGGAAAAAAGAGTAAAATGCGCAGTCGCCTCTATTTTGAAAATGTCAGCATGGAACACACGCACACCTCTACATCCTCCTTCATACGTACATACATTCCTACATCCCGTACCCCCGCCAAAATATACCTATATACGGGTATATAAAACGATGCATGTATAAAATGTCAGACGATTTGTTTTTGTGTTTTTCGTATTTTTTTTTGGTTGCAAGCTTTCAAAACTAATGCAAAAACAAATGGTTAGTAATATGGACAAAAAAATAGGTACACATGCGACAAGCCCAAGGGGATTCAGCGAGGAAGGGGGCTACTCTGGTGGGGTTAAGGGTCACGCTGACCTCAAAATGCAGCAGGAAGTGCAACAACTGCAACTGCAGCCAATTCAATTAAAAATCTGCCACTTAAGCTTAAATAGTATGAGTATCAAGGGGGTGACATCGGGTGCAGGTGAAGGGGCTAGAGTTTGGGACCACATGGAATGGTACCGCAATCAGGCATGGCAAAATATATAATCTATTACCTAACGCGAAACGCAATTATGCTAAAGTTAATACCATACATGAATTTTTCTTACGATCGTTTTATATTTAGAAATCATTTGATTCAAAATCAGTTATAGTTTAATTAGTTGCTCATTTCTGTTGTACTTATGGTTTTAATTATGGTGGTAGCTGAAATAAATTAAAATTCCCTTTGAACACACACTTTTAATTTGAATGTTTCAGCCCTGGTCTGGTCTGTCAGTGCACTGCAGCTTAACAGCAAACTAAATAGCAAAAATACACACACACACAATCGGATACATGCAACTGCAACTGCATATATGCACCTCTCTCACACACATACCCATACTCACACACACACATACCCTTACACACTTTTGTAGTACATAGAACATTTTATTTGAATTTATTTTTCGTTATTTTTTTTGAATGCATTTTGTCTATTTTTTGCGCTTGACCGAATGCAGCGACAACTACAACAACCCTCAAACTGTGTGTGTGTGTGTGTGTGTGTGTGTCTATGTGTGGGTGTGTGTTTATAATAAATAATAAAGTACAACATACACGCATATACATGGCACACACACACACACCCACCCACCAGCTCCATTGTTGTTGGTGGAACAACAAAAAATTCTGTTGAATTTTGCGCACATTTTACGCCTGATCGAAATGTTTTGCACCCGCGAAAAGCCCATGGAAAAAAGTCAAAAGACACCCACACAATCATACCCACAGCCCTAAAATCCCTCAGCGCCACTTTGGGCCCACTCAAAAGCGTCTACACACTATTTTTATTGTGCCCAATGTTTTTTCTGCTTTGACGCGTGCACCAAAAATTGGCAACGGTTTACGGTTTGAACACTGCCCCCAAAGTATAGAGGGGGCTGCCGCGGAGGAGGGTCGGCTATGGCCATGGTTATGACTATGGCATGATGGCTCATAGTTGGCCTCTATTCCTATTGGTTGCATTTGTTTGCTTTGCGCTTCAGATGAGTTGTGAGTTTATTGAGGTAGGTTAAGCAAGTGGAAATCAGAAAATACAACCAGAATATAGTAGGTATATAATATGAGCTTTTCCTCATTTGAGGGGATATATATACTTATAATATGTTACATACGGTTATAGCCTGCGGCCATGCGTGTAGTCTATAGTCAGAAATTAGGAGTGTCCAATGATATTGCTTTGAGTGAAGAACTGAAAACCTAGATTAGTTCGTATCATGAACGGATTAAGGAAATTCCTTTATTGGTATATAATTTTTGAATTTGGATTGTTATTAAGTAATAATAAACTAGCATATGTATATACAGTTTTGCCTATTTAATCATATTAATTTTAATTCCTGGAGAGAATATTCATCGAAATATTTATCCTATTAAATTGATTTTTTCAAAGTGTACGATTTACTTATATATCAACACTTGATAAGTTTGGACACTAAAAAGATCTCGATATCATGTAATAAAAAATAATAATATTTATATATTATATTGAAAGTATACTTAATAGCTGATTATTGTAAAATTCTAACGATAATCAGATTAATTACCAGTTCCCAATAATATGATATAATATGATATTGTTGTAGGTAAGAATAAAACAATTTATATATATCTGAAATAAGCATATCTAAATCATTGCTTTATATTTTGCAACTAATCATAACTGCTAAGCTTTGTGCAAAGTACAATGAACTCGAGGAACTGGTCATTAGTCTAAGCTGACAACTCCTCTTAACTTTTTCCTCACTCTGCTACTGAGCCTTTTCATCCTTGAACACACTTTTCTTATTTAAATATTATAAGTTTGGGAGTTTTCCTCCATTCTCAACTCGTATGTACATTTCAACGACTCAGGAAACATATCATATTATTTGCTTATTTGCCGATATGTAGACGTCAAATGTGCATCTTTAAGTAGGAGCTGTAGGGGCCGTCTCTTTTTGATGCTGAAAACTTAATGCAGAGAACAGTGCCTGCAAAAGTATACAATCAATGACCAATCAAAAGTTGCACAATTAGTCTAGGCTGAGAAATGAAAGAAGGTGGCTACTTAGAGGCAAAGTGTACTTTAATAAACACATATTAAAATTTTAGTTATTCATGTAAGTCTCAGGCGGGTTGACAAAAGCCAAGCACGAAAATTGCAAAATATATTCGAGCCGACAATTTAATATATGTATATAATCACATCCCACTCTGCATAGTGTGGGCTTATATAGTTGCCCAACATAGAGAGAGGAAATTAAATGCACATAGGCTCGACTGCAATTTCTCACATATTTGTACAAAATTTTAAGAAAATGCAGCAGCAACAAATTTTGTCCAAAAGACATTGCAATGGACGGTGGCAACAAGTGCGAGTGAGAGACAGCTGCAATGTTAGAGCAGTGCAGCCTGTTGCTTCCTCAAATCTTAAGAAATTGCACAAGAAGTCGATGCAGTTGCAGTTTACAGTTTGCATTCTGCATTCTGTGGGCGGGAGGCGTTAGCCAGCCTACTGTGCGTATGCGTAATGTGTTCGGTAGGCGCCCAAAACTATTCAAAAGTTTGTGCAAAGTGCTCGGCCTCGCTTCTGGCTGCCGAACTGACCTGCCGAGCAGCTCGACATGCACCTCAAGTGGCCTGAGAGGGGGAAATTGGTCTGTTTACTTGACATTAAGTGCATGGAAAACTTATTATTGCAGACTCTGACAAGCACAAAAAACAACAACAACAACATTCACTACGGTATAAATACACATACATAGATACATACACATATCTATTTATATAGATATATAACGATTTTTGGTCATACTCAGACAATGAGCAGTCTTTGTGTGTGTGTGCGTGTGTGTGAGTAAACTGCAGATTTTCATTAAATTTTAAGATGCTTCAGCAGGCGATGCCTGTAAGTATGCAATGCATTTTTGTTGTGTATGCACTGGAGGGTGTCTTATATATATCTTTATATATAAACATATATATATCTATCCTGGCATTGGTCAAAGGCCCAAGAAAACTCACACTTTTGCATTTGATTTTGCCATTGCAAGCATCATAAATTTCGATGGGGCAAGCCCAAGAAATGCATTCATGAGGACTGAGCAGTGGAATGGGGAAGGGACGGGGGATAAGGGTGGTAGGGGTTGGAGTTGGGGTTGGGGGTTGAGTGGTGAAATGCATTTTGTAATCACAGCATGTTGATTGCAACTGAGACGAGAGGAAGGGCAGTTGAGTTTGTCTCGCCTTTCAAATAGCCGTGCGTAGGGGTTGAAGTCAACTTACTCGTAGTACTCCCCGCCTACACCCCCGACTCATTCCTTGTCGCACTCGCCCCTGCACTGTCGACACAGCTGTTGATGCTCTGTCCTCTTCCTTGTCGTCTTTAATGCATTATTTTGTGTGGCAACACTCAGCGGTAATAACCCGAAGATAAAACCTCTCCTTTCCACCCAGGGGTGTGAGTGTAAATGTGTCCAAGGGACAACATGACAACGTCTTTGCTGTGGCATTTTCGGGCCACAGATTGTGTTTTTGGGCATGTGCAGCTGTGTGGGTTGTGTTCTAAACAGGCTTGATTAAAATTGATTGAAGCAAATAAATGAAATTGGATTTTTATAATCATTTAAAGGCGACTGAAACTATTGTAAAAGAAATCAAGCGAACATTTTCGTTGAGAGGTTTCTAATTACTCGTTGGCAATTGAAACAAGTCTCTAATGGGCTGGACCTTCAGCTTATCAGCTGCACGATAATGTCACGGCTTGGATAAGCTCGCAGGGAGACAAGTCGCAACACCTAAGAGCAAGCTAAAGCCTGTTAACTGGCTTGCAGGATGCAGGAAAGAACTTTAAGGAGAGAGAAGGGGATGCAGATGAAGTTACAGTTGCGCAAAAAGCATTTGGACATAATATTGTAAGACATGGTCCTCTTAGAAGCTTGAGTTTGTCCGGCAGCACACAGGACACAGACAGGATAGCATAGGACAGGACAAGACTGGGCTGGACACATGCGCTATGTTTGTAGCAATGGCGGCACCTAAAGCCCATCAAATCTAATCTCCTAGCGACTGCTGACGCCCTGGACCGCACGTCGGTTGCTAGGACCCCAAGCAGCCAAGCAGGACCTGCCCGCCCCCATCCTGTTGCCTCTTAGCGCCAAAAATGAAACGGACATCTTTTGCCCTCGCGCAGAACGAAAATTGATGACCGACCAGGGCAGCTGGCGAGGGTTGGACTAGTCCAAACCGTGCAGGTTCAGGAAAAGGCGTGGGGGGGGAGGAGGTTGCAGGTTGGGGTTAGAGTTGGTCATTGGCGCGGCAGCCAAAAGAAGTAATTCATCTTATTTCTTTTTTTTTGCACGTTTCTCTTGGCTTTTTTTCTTTTGTGACTGCTCAAGACGCCCACATGAGTCAGTGGCTGCCAAGGATACGCCAAAAAGGATAATGAAAGCAGCAGCAAAAGCAAAAGTTTGCAAAAAAAAAAAGGCAAGGCATAGAGCACAAGTAGAAGGACCCAGGACCCAGGGCCCAAGACCCAAGCGTTGAACTTAAGTGAACTCAAACAAAAGGCGCAGGCGGTGAGCGCTGCCCCCTCAGAGTCTTTTTGCAAAAGAGAAACGAAGGAGAACGCAGGCTTCAGGACTCAGGACCCCCGTCGGCTGCCTTCCTTACGTATCACACACACACACACACATGGACAGTGAGAGTCTAACACTGCTGGCTGCCTCCAGGCATCATTACATCAAATGTCCTTCGCATTTCAGCAAAACAACAAGATGGCGCTGCTCAGGACGAAAGGGCAGCCAAAGAAAACCCCAAAAGCAAAGGAGCTGGGGTTAGTCGCATTGAAAGCCAGCAGCGCGGGCAAAAGGGGGAACTTGGCGCCCGACAAATGTCGAAAGGACTGCGCTGGAGTAGGAAGAGCTGACGGTAGGAGGAGCAGTAGGAACTCGTGCAGAAGCAGGAGCAGAAGAAGGAGCAGAAGAAGGAGCAGGAGCAGGAGGACTAGCTCATTGGCGCAAGCAATAAACGTTAAATTTTTTTCTTGCTGCTGCAGCATAATGGCCAAGGCAACGGGACAGGACCATCAGCCAGTCGATGGAGCAGCATCTGCGGCAAGAGTCATGCCAGGAAGGAGTCTTGTGAGCGGACTAACGTCTGACGTGCAATAAAAGACCAAAAATCCTTTTCCATTGCGCTAAGCTTGGAAAATGTTATGTGAACGAAAGAAGGAGGTAAAGAGAAGGGAATGAAAGCGATGAGGAGGGAGAAGAGAAAGCTGGCTAAGAGGGGCTAAAGCAATCGCAAAAATGTTTGGTAGCAGCCACCAAAGCAAAAGTTTTGGTAAGGCGTGAGACAAGCGCCAGAGTTAGTCAGAGTCTGTGAAGGCGTCGGACGAGGGATGGCTGAGAGCATAAAAATAATCGTCATAAAAGAAATGGGTTGGTTGGGTGATGCCATTGAATGGCTGCTGTGGGAGCGGTGGAAGCAGCTGAGATGCTGGTTCAAGCCAGAAAATAAGGTTATGGTCTCAAAGACTGATAACAGGAAGATAAAACGATTAGGTATATATTGATGAGTCCCAAGGAATTGCTATCGATAAATACTTATGACAAGCTTTGTTTGATTGTGGCAAATGGATTCTTAATTAAATATTGGTTTTTGATGGAAACTTGGAGAGTTTTTTACTTTTAGGGCTGCCAAGATACCTTCATTTATCGTCGACGATCACTGATGATGAAGGTTGTTCCTAGACTACAACTCCTAGTGTAACAACTCTCTAAATTCCATAATATTTTGAATTTGCATTTCAAGACGAACTTTCTAACCGTTCCCCCATTAACCCTGTATAATATCAGGCTACCTCCTTGGGGCTACATGCTGACTAACCCTATGGTAACAGCTACACACATACATGAAGACTCCTTTCAGGTAACGCGTTTTATGTTTTCCACGGCACTTGACGTCCATCAACTGACAGTTTGGGCCATTGGCAAGGGAACCTGCGTGTTTGGGGCTTGGTCAGAGTCGTATAATGTAATATGTGTACATGTATGCGCCATATGACTGAAATTTAGAATGAGAAGGTTTGCTTTTTAGAGCGTTCGCTAGTTAGTTATTAGAACTGTCCGCTTGAACTGGCCGCAGGTTCCCACATAAACCAAATGCTTGGGTTGCCTTCTACATTCGCTGGGGGTTGTTGGCACATAAATTCCATTTATATATTTTTACTTCTGGCATGCCGGAACGAACTCCCAAACTTTGCACGACCGACAGCCGCGCCCCAGAGGCAACAACGCCCCTTGGGTTGTGGCAATGGGGCAGGCGAATGAAGGCAGGGGACAGAGGGCAGGGGACAGCACACATGAGCTAAGCCACAATTTGATATGTCCATTGTGTCTTATCAGGCGACATGGTTACCGCAGCGAACCCTCCAGGCGAATGCTCCAGCCAAGGGTCTAACTCAAACTAACACATGCCAGAATGACTTCCACCCTATCTCCTCCTCTCCTCCCCCCCCTCCGCTCCTCGCTTTTCCTTAGCACTCCTCCCAGAGTCCCTGGGCATATCCATTGGCCTTGCCCAAATAAAACCTCCATCTATCCACAGCGAACCCAAAAACGAGAAACGCGCGAGCTCGTCAGTCAGTTTCAATCCCAATCCCAATTCCAATCCCAAGCCCAAGCACTATATACCCATTACGAAGGGCGAGCCAACCCAGGACACATCAGACGCTGCCCTGGCTCATTCGTCTAGCTTGGCACGCCGCCTTTTTTTCCACAGAAACCCCCAGTAAACCCCACACTCTAACTTTATTTCCTGTTCAACAAATGCCAAGAAAAACTTTTTTTCGACGTTGTTGCCCCATTCCGCCATTCCCCACGTTCTTCGGTTCCCATCATCATTGTCGTTCTTATCCTTCGTCCTCGTCCTCGTCGTCGCAGTCGTCGTCCTCGTTGTTGAATTTGAAACGTTGTTGCGCCAAGGAGTGGGAGTATATGTGGGGGTCCGGTCGTCGCGCCACATGCCAGCCAAAGGCAAGGCAAAGGCAAAGGCAACACATTTGAAGAGGGTCGCTCACATTGGCACACATTGCCGCTGCTTGAGTGGATGTAGAGCAGGAGATGATGGAGAAACGTGAATGGGAATGGGAACGGGAATGGGAACGGAACGGGGCAAGCAAAGGGAAACGAAAATGAAAGAAATCCGCCTCACTGGGCGGGTTCGGGTATCTTGGTTAGGGGGTTGGCGCTGGGGCTGAGGGTATTAGATGGGGTGTTGGGTGGCTTGGTACATGTGTGTGCTCTGTCTCCTAGCTAAAGAGCTACGTTTGGCCCTGGGCTTAGCCCCTTTGGCTTGGGTTCTCTTTCTGTTTCTGTTTCTGTTTCTGGTACTGGGTCTGTTTCTGGACGACGCCATGCTGCCTGTCTGCTCGTTTGTTCTTCGATTTAATGAAGGATATGCCGCATGCTTTGCCGCACCCCAGAAAGCTGGTCCGATCCCTTACGTTTTTTTCCCCTAACTTTCTTTTTATATTTCATAACTTTTTTATTCGCGCTGCTGCAAAATGGGCTAGCAAAAAGTTTACTTTTGGGTCTACTTCTACTTGCAAAAAGAAAAAAAAATATAATGCCGGGTAGAAGGGCTGATCCACCCTTCTCCACACTCTTTTCATTTCGATTTGATGCCCCATTGCAAGGGTTCTTTCCTGCTCATCAAGTGCCTTGACTGCTGTTTTGCATAATATGAAAGGTTTGGGCTTCAAGCACACATAAAGGACCGCACACACACCTTGAAGTGGGAGGTGCTCGGAGGGTAGTTGGATTGCTCCATAAGATGCCAAAGTTATAGCTTCAAAGCAACTGAAAAAATGTAAGCTCTGCTCGAGCTAAACGACGAAAAAGAGCTGGTGCTTGGACTAGGAAAGTTGAGTAAACCTCTGAGTGAAGTTCACTCAAAAAGCGACTTCGTTTGAGGTGACAGTTCAAATACCACGATGAAATAAACCAGCAACTCTTGCTCAATGTTTGTCATTCATAATTCTACCCCAGGCTATTTGCCACTTCAATAGAAAGGCAATAGCAATATGAGTTTAGTTACCAATTATAGTCTTTCAGATACAATGTACGACTAGTCCCAACGATTCGGTTAGTAATCACCCCTCGTACAGAGTGGCCAATAAAATCGAAATCAACTTGCCCGAATCCCCTCTCCATATTGTCCAAAAGTAATTAGATTCAAGGTTATTACATAAGCGGAAACGAGCGACCAAAATTGGAACCACTGTACAAACATGAGTGGGATCCCCACTCGATTTCTGCAGCCCCTCAGACTTTGAGCATTTTTATTTTATATTTCGGCACGAAAATATGAAACAAAGTAGGAAAGTTGTGCCGGGGGTTGGTGATGTCGTCCAATCCGTCCTCATTCTCATACTTCTCCTCATTCTCCTCCTCCCACTATTCGCCTTCGTCCTCCCGTTGTCGTCGCAGGCAACAAATTAAATGTTGAAAATAATACAAAGATGTCCTTCCAGGCGGCGTTAACGACACTGGCGACGACGACGACGAGGACGACAACGACAACGCAGGCAACACTGGAGACTCAAGCTCAGTTTACGCTTTACGTGGAGGATTATGGTACAACATCAAGTTCTGTTAGAGTATTAGAGTGGAGCTGGAGCTGCCCCCTGGCTCTGGCCAGGGCACCAGTGTCGCCGTCAAGGCAACCAGGCGCAAAAACCTTCAAGACCACCAAGTTTCTCAGCCTCCCACCGGTTGTGGGGTTGCTGCGATGTGAGATGAAGTCTGATGATGATGATGAGCAAGAACAGAGCGAAAAAAATATATATACGTCTTCCACACTCTTCTACTCTTGTCGGGGTGCTCCTAATCAAAAATAAATTTCGCTTTTCGAAGTGAGTCTCAGCAAAAAAAAAATAATAAAAAAAGATTGAATTAGTCGAAATGGTTCGAATAGAAAATACCCTTTTCTTCATTTGAATTCAGCTTGATATGGAAAATTAGAAGACAATTCAACAAATTCACATGTTATTACAACAATTTCAAAACATTTTCACATATAATTTCACATGGTTAATACCCTTTTCGTTTTGAGTACAAAGAGTATACAAAAGGGCACCCAATGTCGCTTTTTTTCGTTTGGAATTTTCATTTTGGGTCGGAAAATGTGTCTGATTTGCATTTGCGTGAGGGACAGGGATGTAGATGAGAATGGGAATGGGAAGGGAAATGGGATACGGGACGTGAGTAATGGGATGGGGTTGAGTACGGGTACAGAGACCGTTTGTGAAAAGGGTTTGGCATTGCGCTCTCGGAATTAGGATTAGACGACGACGCTAGCCAAAGGGGTGACAAAGTGATTAAAAATTGAGGCAAGACAACGTGGTACAAAGCAACCTTCTGGGGTTGGGCTGCAAAAGGAGCCCCAAGATGTGCCGAGGTTTGTGCAGGTGAAATGGTCGGGGCTAACGACTCTATAAGGGTTGTTCTCACTCAAGTCTTTCTCTTGTCTCTATCTGTATGCTTATTTTAATTTCAGTTAATTGTGTTTTCCATTTAAGCAAAACATTAGAGAATTTGATGGAAATAATGTCAGAAAAGCGGTGAAAATTTCCAACAAAGGGGTTGAGTCTAGTTATTCCTAAGGAGGGTGGCATATAAAGGGTTGCATATAGCGACTGATGTTTCTTAAGTTTGTTTTGAGTATTGCTTGGTCATGAAAGTGAGCTGGATGACAGATAGCCAAAATTATAGGGTAGAGATTGTAAATTGTGGTCAAAATGTAAAGAAAAAGCTTAAAAGTGTTGTGAAAAACATCGCCAAGATATGGAGAAAACTATTATTAAAGAGTTTTATTAAACTTAATGTGAGCTCGAACCCCAGGATATATAAATTTTAGGAACTAAACACCAAATTGTGCTTAGGAGAGATAATGACAACAAATCCGAAAAAAGTTTTGAAATTTCCCGTATTTTGCCTTATTACGAATGTATTTAGTTGCACTGTACATTAAATTATTTTGCAACAATAATGTGGTAGGAATAACGATTTACGCATCATAATATCTTGGTTATGGTTGGCAATCAGATTCGCGCTTATACACGTAGATTGATCATAAAAATCTCTCATATTTAAAGTTAATTGAAATCAAGTTAATGCGTTTAATTGAATGAGCGCTGTTGCATATGTCGACGGGCGGGTTGTCAGCTAAAATCATGCACTGGAATGCAATGAAAACATTGATAAAAAAATTTAAAATAATACCAATACCAATGCATGTTACGCATACACGCGCATAATTACTCACACACAGCAGGCAGTCGGAATGAGAGGAGGAGTTGTGTCGGTGGGTCCAATTGCATATTTATATGTGGACAATTATATACACGGACTCAAACCAAATACTAACACACACGTGCATATGTATGTGAGCCCCAACCTCAAGCCAGTTCCGGAATGAACCCGCACAAGCCCTCACATAAAATGTATGTATTGAAAATCATAATGATGGCGATGCATCATCGTAGAACAATGCGAACTGTGGCACCGACACGCACACAATATCCAGGATGGCCCCCTGTTCCCCTTCCCTTTTCTCTTCTCTACAGTTAGAGTTGAGGGAAGGGGTCAGCTTAGGGCTTTTCTCATCAATGACTTGACCAGACAATCGATGCTGCTGCTGTGGATGAGCTGAGCTTTGGGTTTAGTTTTTGGCTTGGATATGTGTGTGTGTGTGTGGGCTTTGCTGCCGGCCTGTGGCAAGTGCGACACCTATACCACGTTGCATATACATGAACGTAGAGAGTAAGATAAGGAGTTAAGTTGCACCTTTATTATACTTGGCATGTCCTTATAATTATTTCAACAAAGGCCAGCCCAAACGACAGAGACAGAGCATTTGCTCTTAAAAATTGTCAGACCCAAACTTATGTTAGTTTGTCTTTCTTGTTATAATTATTATTATGAACTCAGACTCCAACTCAGTCTGTCTTCTCTGTGACGCCCACGTCTTGGAGGCCTAAAAGTATGCAACGTTATCGATTTACACCAGTTGTAGTTCTCTATTCGTCTCGCTCTAACGCACGCCTTGGACTTGCAGCACATTCATTTTTCTTAAGACGCATTTTGATTAAAATTTTGACCAACACACACAACACACAACACATACACATACACACCCGCACACCAACACACTTATACACATGCTCTTTCTCTGTTGGATCTTTGTGGATTTTTCGTGCGTGTAAGGCTTAGAAGGGGTTAGTTGAGGTTTCCACCTTGGGGACTTTGGCTGCCATGAAAAGGGGAAATGTCTTAAGAAATTGCATTTTCTTGTTGCAACCACTCAACGGAGTGAATTCGAAGCCAGTTTTATACATAAATGAGCAATTTACTTTGGCATTTGATAGCTGCCTTCTAACATTTTCAGATTAATTTATATTTCAGTTGGTTATTTATTTATTCTATTTTGCTGCTGCTGTTGTTGTTGTTGGACTCTCTTTGCTACTGTCTGTAGAAGAAATTTTAATTATAGTTAAATACATAATGGCAAAATTTCGAGAATATTATGATTTGCTTGTGTTGATTGTAAGACACGCCCACAAATCGAAAATAAATACAAATTAAAAGCTGTAGACTTTTATTTAGTAGTCTTGAAGTGTCCTAAATTTTATCACATTCGGATAATGAGCTCAAAAGATATCCAAAAAAAACTTTTACTCAGAATAAAGAAGAGAACACAATCAAATTCGAAATTCCGGGAAAAAATCAATCCGATACGGTGTCAGAAATTCGAAAATATTTTGACTATCGGGGCTTTATTAGAATTCTTTACAGTGAAATCAAATGCTTCAGTCTTTTTTGACTATTTTAATGCATATTAGTTGCTGTTACTTGCACATATTGAATACATTTAACAATAATGTCCTGAATAAATACTTTAAAATACATGCTAAAATCAAGTGTTTTAAACTTGAATTTTAGAATGATTTTTTTTTTGTGTAATAAGATTGCGGCGTGTACATATGTATATGTATATAAAATATTATTAGTCTCTCTCTATCTCTCTCTCCCTCTCTCTCTCTCTCTCTAGAGATTTTGTTCTTGTATATTTTTACCGTTAAAAGGGATTGAAAATTATTTCAAGCGTTTATAATATGGAATAGTCTTAGGGAACTTTGACTTCTACTATTTATTATTTTAAGCAAATTAATCTTTTTCAAGTAGATTGCACTAAAATTAAGTATTACATTGAGTTTTATTTAGTTTAGTTTCCAAATTATTAGGCCATGTATTGTATTCTGGGTATTGCAATTATAATTAAATGAATCTTTATAGAAAAAATTGTCGTTGCATATAAACATACTCACGTAGAAACTCATACATACACACTCACACACTTGCATTATGGCTGACTCGAGCAGTTGACACCCAAAAACCTAAAACCCAAAACTTGGAGACCCGACTCAACAAAACCTCAACCACAACTTGCTGCACTTTCTTCGCAAACATATATCGGTCTCTCTCGCACCAGCACCTTTTCTGTATGTGTGTGTGCACTAATAAGAAATTTCCAAGTTAAATCTCTCGCTCTAACATGACAGTCGACTCTTTCTAGAGAAAATGCAAAAATGTGCATTAGAAAAGCCCAAGAAAAGCCCCCGAAAAGTTGCTGAGCTGCAGCTGCATGTGGCTCAATTTATATATATATATATATATATAAATGTATGTACATGTGTGTGTGTGTGAGAGAGGGCTGCACATGTGTTTGTGTGGTCAGCTTCTTAAAATGCAAGCAAACGCACACAAACGCACAGACCCAAAAATTCTTCGGGTAAAAGTAATGCAAGCATTACACACACATGAATCAATCTCTATATATGTGCATATATGGGTGTGTGTGTGTGTGTGTGTGCTTGTGGTTACACCCACTCTCCAAAGCACACACAGACATGCATGTTGTGCTGACGTATGAGGACTCTTTGGTCAGTTTTCTTGCAAGAAAATCTAATCAACACACACAACAGTCGGGGTCGAGGCAAATGTTACGTATACGCAACGTTGGACGAATGAAGTTTTGTGCATAATTCGTTTCTAAGGGTTTAGGGGGTAATTTCTCCCAAGAGGGTGACTTGAATGTACATTTATACATACATACATACATATATGAATGCTTTTAATTTGTACAGTACACATACACAAACAAACAAAAGACACCTTACGTGCTGAATTTTCAAGAAAATTCAACATACACAGTGCACAAATTGGAGCCTGGGTAAATCTTGGGGCCGCTTGTGCGCCTTTTGGACATAACTACGACTGTGCCTGTAAAATGTCCTTCTATCTTATCTTTTTACTTGAAAGCCTCCACCTGCCACACGGCACCAGGAAAGGATTCCACAGATCAAAGGCTGGTACAGTGGCATCCACTGAGTCCTGAGTACTGAGTTTCTGCTTTACGCATGCATAATCAATGCATTTCTTCCACACAAAACACAGGCACAGAATATGTGATAGAGCAAGAAAAAGAGAGGGTGAGTGAGAGAGACTGAGAAACAGTCACATAGTGCAAAGAAGATAGAAATACTGTCACTGGTCTAAATTAGTTGGAAAATATAATTCAAGCATTTGCCAAATATGTTTGCTGACCAGAAACTTTTTGACTCAAACCTTTGCAGAATCGATTGAATTTGGAGCCAAGAATTGACGGAGGCTTTATGGCATATCCCAGCAATCATTAGAAGCTGGCTAGCGACACAATATTCGTCATTGACGAAGGTCAAAAATGCTGAAGTCCATAATATCCATTATACTGAATGCTTTATAAACTAATAGTGCAGTTATAATTCTATTTTCTGAGCGAGTACTGTAGTCATGAAATAACAAACGATATTAATTACAATTTTTATCTTATACAGGCCTGTTCCGGTTTTCACTTTCGGCAAGATTTTGCGAAAGTGAATTTCCCTCACTTGTTCCGGTTTTCACTTTCGGCAAGATTTTGCGAATTGAATTCACGTGACATTGAGCAAGTGAGTTTGAATTCGGAAGGGTTAAATCGATGATTTCGGCATGCTTAGCATAAAATTAAAGTGAAAATAAAACATTTATAAAATACTTCAATGTTTTGGGAATATTACTACATTATCAGATAAAAAAAAAATATTTGATTTGATTTTTAAATAATTTTTATTTCATCATACCCCAAAATCGATAAGACTCTAACCTAACATTTTTGTCGGATTTGCTCGACCTGTTCTGGTTTCCGCAAATATTTGTGAAAATGAATGGCAATTTTATTAGGGCTGCTCTTGTATGTGAAGAAAGTAGTAAATACTTTGGGACATATTTTAAGCCACAATTTAAGTGTTTTTATGTATTGCGTAAAATAAAGAATTAAATTTCTTGTTTTTTAAATGCAAGTTTGGACAAAACTGTTTGTGATTTAATGCAAAAAAGAACTGCTTATTTATGTAAACAAACACTGTGCAACAATTGACAACTCTGCAAAAAGACATTTCCAGCACTGAAATCAACCCGCGCTTTCAAAAATACAAAAGTTATAACGAACGTAGGTTTTACATTTGAAAAATGTTTCGACTTATGATTAAATAAATATTTGATGAATAAATTACATAATTAATAATTATTTTAACAGGCGAAAATTCTTTTGACGCAAATGTCTGATTCGCTTAGAACATTTTCCAGCACTGTTCTGCAAAAAATTACTCAACACATTGTGGGAGGGAAATTCGGAGGGTAATTCGTAGGAAATATAAAGGAATTTTAAGTGAAATTCGGTCAAATCTTGCGGATTGAAATTCGCAAAAAACAAGTGAAAACCGGAACAGGCCTGATAATAAAATGCGAAAAGGGAACAGACCCATAGATTGTAATCCTACAAAATTCTAATATGAACTCCCAAAATTGATCGTTGCGATATTCGTAGTTCTAATCTATCAAACACTTTATTTAAGGTTTCATTCAAAAAGGTAATCTCTTAACCCTTGTCTGTCAACTGTATTCTTTCATCAAAATAATTTATTTAATATAATGACGTCTTTTAATAATATGGTATGTGCAAAACTTCTTTAAAGCTTGCGAAAAAAAAATTTTAAATTCGTATCCTCGACATAAATAAATGCATTTAAAAAATATCAAATTCAAAATATCAAAATTTCTTAAGCATCCTAAATTAACATATTTTCGAAAATATTTTCGGCGAGCACGCCACAATTCATAGTTCCAAGAGCGTCGTCAGCTCTACAAGCAGGGGGGGGGCCAAAATATGTTTTTCCACGTTTTCACATTCACTTTGGTTGGATTTCGGAAGCTACATAATGTAAAATTTTGAATGTAGGGGGAGGCAATGGCCCCCTCCCTGCCCCCGCCTGCAGACGCCCTTGCATAGTTCCAAGTGAATTAACCATCTGGTATAAGCGAAAAGAATATTTCAACACTCCGCCCAAACCCTTTGCAGGACGCAATCAATTAAAATCAATCACAATGCAATCAATCGGCGTATCTATTACAACAATAGCGCGAATGGTGTGAGGAGCAGACATATTACGAGTACAAAAACTCACCTCACGACACTCTACACAAATTTTAAATCAAAATATGTATGTCTGTCGCAAAAAGAAATGGGATTAAAATCAAAAATCATAAGAGAGGTTCGTGGGAAGGAGAAATTTGGAAGTTTTTGCTTCCGTTTTCTGTTCCAGTTTTCAATTGATTTCGCAAAAGTCGTAAATTCCTTCAGCTACGAGGCGGGCAACTTTCGCTTGTCGTTGGTTTCAGTTGTTTTGTTTTGCTTTTTAACGCGTTGTTTTTGTTTTGTGTTGTAAAAAGTGTTAAAAGTAAAAGGCGAAACTCTCATAATGTTATTCAAAGCGTGTAAATCTGTGTGAGTGTGTGTATGTGTAACGATACAATGAAAGGCTGTTGTAGTTGAGACCGACGCGAGTTGCTGTTGCTATTTCTCTGCCTCTGTCTCTGTCTCTGTCTCTGTCTCGTTCTCTTGCTCTTTCTCTGGCATGGCCTCTCGTCTCGTCTCGCCATGCCTCGTGTTTGTTTATTTGCATTTCCGCTTGAGTTGCAGGTCTCTCTGTGTGCGCGTGAGTGTCTGTGTGCGTGTGTGTGAGTGTGTGTGTGCTTGGCAGACTCAACAGGTTGTTGTCTCTGACTCGTCTGTTCTTGTTGTTGCTGACATTGTCACTGAATATTTTTTGCTCGTTTTCTAGTTTGTCTTTATTTTTATTTTTTGTTGCTTCCAAATACTTTTGCCAGCGCAATTCTTTACGTGTGTGCGTGTGTAATATCATCATCATCATTATCATCATCATCATCATCATCTCCGCATTCACAACAACATTGTCTTCTTCTCTTTGAACTCTCACGACGACATGAAACATTTCGCTACGCTCTCAGAACGTCGACGTCGGCGTTGACGTTGACGTCTGCGTCGGCGTCTGCGTCAGTGTTTACGTCGACGCTGTCGTTGGCGTCGTTTTGTTTTGTTTGTTCGCCTTTTATTTGTTTATTTGTTTGTTTTGCTTCAATTTTTTTGCGGCGCCTTACTTCTTGCCCTTCTGTGCATGATTTCTTCGTTTACTTTTTGCACTTTTATATGGCCAAACTCAAGTTTCTCTCTTTCTCTGCCTCTCCCTCTCCCTCTCCTCTCGGTGCAAAAAATATTTTCGCCAAGGACGTTAATTGTTTTGCTTCTATTTTTTATTCAACTCGTTTGGTGTGTGCAGAGCGGAGAGAGGAAGGAGGCTGACCGGGGAAGTCCTGAGAATATGTGTGTCTTTTGACTTTTATTTTGTACCTTTTTTATTATGCTCTGTTTTTTATTGCCGCTTCAATTTGCGTGCACTTTGCGGTTGTTGTTTTTGTTGTTCTTGATGTTGTTGTTGTTGTCGTTGTCGTGCGTGTCCTTGCTGGCTGTTTATTTTGATTTCTTTATTTCTTTTACACTTTTACACTCTCCTTTCTCCATCTTCATTTTTTATAAACGAACTCTTCACTTTGTCATAAGTGGCGTTTAATTTATCAATTTGTGTTTGCCAAAGGAATTCATTATCTGCCAGCTCCTTTGGTCTCCGTCTTCCTTTCTTGTATGTACATACATATGTATGTACATCTGTGTCATCATCCTGTGTTTAGCTGTGAATTTAATCGGTTGTTTATTTATTTGTTAACTCCGAACTTGTACAGTGCACTATGGTAAAAAAGTCCAATATTTTGGCATTAACTCAAATTTTCTGTTGTTCAGTTTCTTAAAAATGTTTGTAGTTCCTAAATCGAAAAACTCCAAAGCAAACAAAAATAATTTTTTTAGATTTTTCGGGACTACCATTAATATTTTAAGCGCGCTCAAAGTCAGCTTATTGAGCGATGCCATGTGAGCTGAAAAAGAGCGGGAAAACAAATTGCAACTTTCAGAACGAATTGTATGTGTTATGTAAGCATCATGAAAAATTATAAATATGAACAAAGTTGATAAAGGTATTTAAAAAACGCTAGTAGCAGAAATTTTTAGTATTTTTGGTTTATTGTGCAATGATCTAATGTGTTGTTCATGTGTATTTTTAACAAAATACTAACAAATGTGTTCCTGTTCCGTTAAGCTTTACTTTAGTACATCACAAAACAGTACGAGAGTTTTGAGTAAACGTTATTAACTAAACTATCTAGAATCAGATGTGAATAATCCCTTTTGTTCGATTTTGTTCCTTTTCGTGAAAAATGGCATGTTGTAGGTGTGAATTTTGGCTGAAAAATCTGATTTTTCTCAGATTTAGATGGAGAGCGAGGTGAAAACATGGTCAAATTTAAAAACAAACTAAATTGTTAGTTCTATTTAAGTATAATCATCAAACATGCAAAGTTTAAAATAAATTGATTTATATTTAAGCTTGAAAACATTTTTTTTACTTTTTTTCTGAGTCGGGGAGGAAGGTTGGGATGAAGACAAGGTCAAATTAAAAAACAAAACAAATTATATATTTTTCAATATTATAACTAAGCTTCGTGTCAAATTTTAAGCCTCTAGCTATATATTTAGATTTTATATAAATATTTTACCCTTTTTAGCATAGTCGTATGTGGGCGGGGGAGGTAAAGGCGTGGTCCAAATCCGAAAAAAAAAAATTCTAAATTCTAAATTAGTCTAACTAAGGGTTATGCCAAATTTCAAGTCTCTATCTTTATATTTAGAGTTTATGCCAAAATATACGGTTTTTTTACCATAGTGCAGTGGCGAAAATCAAGAAGATCCTGGTAAGAATAATCAATATACTGCAGCTTGTCAGAGATATGTTTATAGTTTACAAAAGGGAATCCTATTTTTTTTTATAATTTGAGTAATTTGTTTCGGCGTTAGACCACAAAAGACATGAATAAACTTCCATTTTGATTTTAATATGGTTTCTGGGTAATATTTCTTCTAAATCTTAGCCAAAAATAAAAAACTTGGTGTTTAGATTCCTGTGCATTGAATAACTCATAAAATATACATAAGACCAAAAATACCAGAGAATTCGGAATAAAATCAATCCAAACGATTTAAAAAGCTCGGTAATCCTAAATTTTCTTAAACTATGTACCAAATACTTGATTCAAGCACGCTTTTTCAAATCCTTCTCAGCAAATAATTTAACTATCGAGACTCTCTAGGTATTTCTTCAGTGAAACAAAATGTGTTAGGCTTGTTTGACTATTTGAATGCTGAGTGGTTTCCATTTTATCCGCACATTGTGTTTATTTTTAGGAATATTTAAGAATAATATTCGGAACACATACTTCAAAAATGCATACTAAAATCAAGAATCTTCACCATTAATTTTCGAATGACTCTTTTTCAGGATCTGTTATGCAAATGTCATAGCGATTTATTATAAGCTCGGAAGTTATTCCAGATACAATCTTACACTGCTCTTTTGACCAACTAAACTTTGTAAATTATATGTGATTGTATTTTTTCATATTGCATTTAAATCAGTGGTGTCCAAAATGTGTGTTTGCCTATCCCATGAGATAGGAAAAACTATTTTATAGCCTTCCATTCAAATACTTTTGGACACCATTGATATAAATACTTTGACTGAATAAAAATGTATTACTATCATTCCTAATAATCAGGTAAAGACCTCACTAAATTTATTTAGAATGCTTTGACAATACTTTGTGTCCGAAATATTCTAAATAAATATAAACAGTTCAAAAATCCTCATCATTAAAATATAATTACGGTGTTCACTTTACCCTAGCAGCCTTGCAGGTTGAAAACGTTGCAAGCTTGCTGCAAGAACAGCGCTTTATTTGGAAAGCGTTGCACATAATCACAGTGGGCTGTTTTTTGTTTATATTTTGTTAAATATGTTCAACGCGTTGCACGTAAAGCGCTGTTCTTGCAGCAAGCTTGCAACGTTTTCAACCTGCAAGGCTGCTAGAGTAAAGTGAACACCGTAAATGTGTTGTATGTAAATCCCTGATGCGGCCGTCTTAAAAGTCGAATCTCCCTAGTAATTAAAACGCAAGCCGCTGAAAGCCAAAATAAGTAATTGCCACCTTGTTTCGCAACTTTTAGAGCTCATCAGCAAACATAAAAAATGTCCTGCCAAGAAGAAGAAAAACGAATGTCCAGCAAAAAAAAGGGGAAAAAAGGTGCGTTCTGCACAAAATTGACAAATTAAAAGCAAGTGAAAATTTTCTTAAATCCAAAAAAAAAGAAGAGTTGAACTGATATCTGAAAGGGAAACGAGCCGAGGACACAATTAAGCAAAGGGAAAGCAACGCAGCAAGAATAAAAAGTAGAGAAAAATACAGGCTCAACAATTAGAGAGAAAGAAGGGAAAACTTGACAGGGATGGGAACTGAGACTGAGACGAAGCCCGTTGAAATTCGAGAACAGAATCGACAAGTTGCTGGGGTAACTTTCGTCGAGCAATTATGATTATGGGTGCGTCAGTTTTCCCTTCCTCCTCCTCCGCCTCCCATGGTACTACTAAGTCCACTTTAATTGTTTTTTTTTCTTCTACTTTTCAGTTTTTTTGCTGTTTTTTCTGAGGACTTGGACGGAAATTCATTAGAGCGTTCAGCTCTAGCCAAAGGGAGGCTGAGCATGTCAAACAGTTTCCAAGACGCTTTCTTGGCTTTTTCGTCGTAAAAATTGCAATTCTTTCTCTTTCCGTTCCCCTACTCAAAAGTCGACAATTGTCTCTGCCAGTCGTCTATTATGCGGGGGTGGTGGTGGTGGTGTTTGTGGCGGTGACAAAAAGGGCTTCCAGTGCTGCGATAAAAAATAAGGACCGCTAGCCAGGCGAGCAGACATAAAAATGCGTACTTGCCGCCAGACGAAGTTCTGTCCTAAAAGGCGGCAGGGGGCCGTTGGGGGCGTGGACAGGACGACAGGCACCTAAAACAGAAAGTAATCAACCCCACACACACACACACACACACACAGACAGACCCTCTATACCCATTACACTCCCTGCTCCTTTAACTCTCTACTCATTTGCACAAAACACACCCACAATTCGGTAGCTGGAGTAACTTTTCCTGCTTTTCTCTTTATTTTTTCCATCATTTCTGGTTTCTACGTTTTCATATTGGAGCATTGGGCAGAAAGGGGGCGGCTACGGAGATGGAGACGGAGTCGGAGTCGGCACTGGGACTGTGTTCGTTCCGTTCATTGTTCTTGTGCCGCCATGAAAATTAATGAAGAAGTGCCCGACCCTTGTTCCAACGGACCTAAAACTCTCTAGCTCCTCCCGCCCGACGTCCCGTCTGACGTGCCCAGTTCCCCAGACCAGCTAAACTTCTTTGGGAGAAAGCATTGGCTGTGGATGTGGGGTGAAGTAAGACCCAAAGCTCAATTTGACGCCGCTTTTGCTCCCTTACCTTCGAAGGGTGCGTGCCGATTCCTTTCTCACCTCCAACTCTAACTCCAACTTTAGGACCTCTGAACAGCGACTTGTCTAGCCAGCAAGCTTTTCTTTGGATTCGGACCACATTAAAACGAATTCTAGAAATTATTTTCCATGCCTGTCTTTGGACTTAAAAGACACCTTCAAGTGTGAATAAAAATTGATTATAATCAGAATCAATAATTATTGGACAGATGTGATTCCTTGGACCGTGTTTTAAGGTCTAGTTAAGGTCTTTGATAACTATTGAAAAGATATTTCGAGATAAAATCTATAGAAACTAATGTCGAATTTGAAAATATGTTTATGATGACATTATAGAATTGAAATCAACTTATTCTAAAAGATTCATGAAACGATATTTTTTAATACTGTTTAATAATTTAATTAAATTGATTATTCATATTCATATGATTTAAAGTTTTAGATTTTGTGATCTAGACCACGCAAAAGATACATAGATGATAACAATAGAAAACATTTAGGATTGCTTACAATTAGTGCAATTTACATAAGAGCACATATAGATTTCTTTTAATATTGTACTTAAATCACAAATACCACAACATTTTGACTTGCGATGCGATTGTCACACATTAAAATCTCATATAAAATTAAATTCATTCAAACTAGAATTGTTCAAACCAACTTTATTTATTTATTTTTTTTTTTATTTGTAGTTTTATTATACAGTCTTTCTGTTACCTTTGGGACAACTTAATTTAGTTTTAAATTTGAGAAATAACCCACTTTATATTTAGAACATCTATGAAATTCCCTATCATTTTTTATTAAGTGTGTTCTGATTTATTTTAAGAGAGAACTCTACTTTACAAAACAATTAAAGTAAATACTTGTGTGAATGAATATTGAATAGGATTGAATTTGTACTCATGAAAAAGGTGTTTGGCATTTTGGGAAGGATCCATACACAATGTCTATAAAGGAGACAGACAAAATGGCAAAAGGCAAAAACAAAAGGCGATGTTTAAAACGAGAAGCGATTTGAGCAAACAAACGGCACATTGAATAAGCCAAAACCCCGGCGGGGAGTCAAAGCCGAGTCAATGGCTGGAAAAAGGGAGAGCACCCAAACTCACCCACACCCATACTCACACCCACACCCACACACACACACTCACTGGACACACATGTTGGGCCACAAGTGGGCGTTAGGTGTTGTGTGTGTGTTCAGGCTTAGAGGTGCTTGCCTTCCGTTATGTGTTGGTTTCTTTTTCGTTTATTCTTTTTTTTTGGCTGCAAGTCTCGTGCAACGGTCGCTAGATGGCGCCAGACGTGACGCGACAGTCACTGGCAGTGGGAGGAGCAGGATGAGGTAAAAAGGACGATGACGACGACGATGACGACGCCTTTGCTTTTAGCTTGATTGCCAAGCCTAGTTTACTGTAAAGTTTTATAACTTTGGCCAGCTCAGCACAGTAACACACCGCCCCCTCCCTCCCTCCCCTTCCATCCCTCCCCTCAGACCAGCCCAAAGACCGACACCTTCTCGAAAACTTACACCTACCCCCTATAAGACCTACACTTGCCTCGCAAGCGTTAAATTCGCTTGGTTTATTACACGCGCCGAATCAGTCCTTCAGTCGGTGCCTTCCCTTCATGCCCTTCCCTCGTCCTCCATGTCCTTAACAGCTTCGACGTCAGTCGACCCTTTTAAAATGTCGTCAATGCTCGAATTGCACCCCATTCTGCCACCCGCCTCAGCTCCCTTTCCCGTCCCCCTGTAGACCCACCTTTCTAGCATATTTGACTCCGTCAGTGCCTCTGAACTTTGGAAAAGCAACGAGGACACTCGCAGGACGAGTCACAGACCACGGCCCAGGCTCAGACCAAGGCCAGACCCAAGCGTCTATCAAATTCCAATTTCGGTCCCTTTTTTTCTCCACTCTTTCAAAGTTTATGACGTCTTTTTAGCGTAAATCCGGTCCGGACTGTTTGGGAAACGGCAACTCGGCCTGCGAGATGGGGGCTCTTTATTTTTGAGGTGGCCGGACCAAGCGGGCTTTGCAGCCACCGCTGGACCATAACCTGAGTTCCTATCACAGAAAAAGCATCTTCAACATCCCATTTTTTTGTCCTTTCTATGGGCGTATGAGCAGAATTCATCTAACATCTAACTCATTCCCTTACACACATATATTGTACAGAGTTGAAACTTTAATATATTTTTATTTTAGTCCTTTATAGTAATATTGTTGTCGTTGAAATGAGAACCCATGAAATCGATTATTTTGTTTTCATTTGATTTAATTTTAATACTATTACATATAGTCTATCCTAAATATTTTAAGGACCTTGGAACTAGAAACTCGTTTTATAATCAGCGTAACCATTATACAAATTATAGATATGATAGCGATAAATTTATCAAAGGTCAAAATTATTAGAATTGGAAAAATGTAGATTTTATTTTCTAAAATTTTCGATATTATTTTCCATATTGACTACTAGTTTTTGAGAACGAAATTTTTTAATTACAAGTCATGTTGACAGGTCAAAAAAAAAGAGTATTCATGAGTGTTCTTGTCAATCTGCCTTGCTGTTTATTTGCATAAATATATGTTTAATTTTTTTATTTTCAAAGGCTTTGTTAACAGTTGGCTTTATTGTGATGTCGCACAGGTCAGTCAATACCTTTTATTTACGCCTGAAATTTTTATAAATATTTACTCTCCACATATTTATATATGTATATCACACAAAAATTTATATTTTTTACCCGGAATAGTTTTTGCACAGACAGTGAAATAATTTGAATCCGTCAACATTATACTGAGAAATGGGAACAATACGACGCTATCAAATTTTTGATTTGGATTTTTTTTCTTATTATCTTTTTTTTATAATTTTTCAAATGAAAGAAATCGGTTCTAGGTTCCGTTGAGTATTTAATTTAAGAGGAAGTTTATTTTGTACACCTATTGAATTTGTTTGAGACTTGTTCTAAATGCTGTCGCGTAAATTAGATGCGATAACCTTTGGCTGTTTTTTCACACCATATACACGGACAGATTCATACTGTATAATTCCACAAGTGGAGCTTATTTAGGCGATACCCACTCAGGTCCGGGCTCAGTTTAGCTGAGACAATCGGAGAGTGCACAATGAAACGGGACAACTTAGTGCTTAGCCTGATTGGCTTGTGTCTTTTGGGTCTGAAGGTAGGTCAGGTTGTCTGTAGAGTGCTCAGAGTGACGTCATCTGTTATCTGTTCTCTCTCTCTCTAATCGCAGCTTGGCAATGCGTCGAATACCGTTGATAACGGACCCGGCGTAGCACTAACCAGGCAGGCCGTCGACTTGGGCATGGAGCCGTCGGTGCTGGGGGAACTGTGGCGCACCAAGCAGCCGGTGGTTATCAGCAAGCCGGACGCAGTGGGTCAGCTGTTCAGAACGACCTACGAGCTGACGCCCGATGGCCAGAACATTATCGCCACCACTGTCAAAGAGGAGGAGCCAACTACTGCCAAGTTGGAGGTCACTACCACTCCCAGCACTCCCAGCCCAGTAAGTCCGCAGACCGACTGGGAGTATCTGCCCAATTCTATTGGCCAGAGACGCACATTTACAACAATACCCTTGGGCAACAACTGGCCGAGCTTCGGCGAAGGCTTTCCGCAGATTCCACACGTTCTTAGAAGTCCGGGATGGCCGAGCTTTGAGATTCCAGCCGGTGTTACACCACAGACGTCTACGAAAACGGAGCAGGACCCTCAGGGACGCACTGTGACGACAACAATCAAGACCTACCGAGTGCCAGTTCTTAACAATTGGTCACCAGGCACAACACTGGAGCCCGGGTTCGACCGAGGTCCGAGGTTCGACTTTCCAGCGGGTGTGACGCCCAAGGTGTCCACCAAGACAGAGCTGGACGATCAGGGACGCACTGTGACGACCACGACTAAGACATACGAAGGACCAGTCACAAACAACTGGACACCAGGAGCTGGCCTCGATAGGCTGCCCAGGCCCAACGTATTCGAGGGTCAGTGGCCCAGCTGGTTTAATAGGCCTCCATCTGTTGATGGAACCACTGTGACACCAACACAGAGTGCTCCACTGCCGACTCCGGTGCCTGGACCGGGTCAGGGAATACGCACCACAACTCGTCTGCCCTCGTTGTATGGCGGAGGTCAGACAACACCCAAGACAATAGCCACCATCAATGTGAATGATCTGCCCACATATCTGAACACCAATGAACTGCCCAGCACCAACACCAGAGTGACCAGCTACAGTGGCACCTTCAGTGGCGTTGCACCACCCAAGGCCAGTGACTTGGAGCCACCAGTGCGGAATATGCTCAAAGATGCCGGCATCACTGATCAGGATCTACTCAATGCCCAGGCAAGGGGTGAAGATATTGTCCGCAATCGCGTGATGCCCGACGGAAGAATTATTAAGACGACGGTTCGAGTGAATCACGAGAGAGTGGCATCCCCAGAGGCCTCGTTGCCGACACCACCACCACCACCACCACGGCCAGTGGTGCAGTACCAACCACAGCCAGAGGTGCAGTACCAACCACAGCCAGCGGTCGAGAGCCTGCCAGGACAGCAGAAGGACAATTGTATTGAAGACTTCCTCTCGCAGGTGAATCTTAGGCCAGACGATATTCTGGCCCAAAACGGAGAAGTGGTCAAGACAATTGTCGACAGGAATGGACGGGTGCTGAGTGCTAAATTCGTGCTGAGTACCGTCAAGGGTGACGAACAGGCCAATGGACAAGGTCAGCCAGAATTGCCAACCAAATAATTACGGAAACTGATTCTTTGTTAAATCAAATGTTTGATTGTACACAACTAAACAGAAAAATACATATTATAAACAGCATGAATAAATGAAATGAATGCTAATCAGTGCGGGTTTTGCCTAATGATTAACCCAGGTCAGAAGTCAGAATTGTTTATATTCAAAGACATATTTTTATAAATGCGAACTTGAGTAAATATACAGAAATATTGACGAATAGTCAACACTTTATGCATGAGAATAAGGTTTTGAGTTGTTAAAATATAACATTAATGTGAATAAAATATTTTAAAGACATTATGTTTTAATTCTTAATCGATTATAAAAATTAGGTCCATGTAGTATTAAATTATAGATATGTATTTTGGTACTCACCGCAGCTGT
Organism: Drosophila suboccidentalis; assembly: GCA_037043435.1. NCBI lineage: Eukaryota > Metazoa > Arthropoda > Insecta > Diptera > Drosophilidae > Drosophila > Drosophila suboccidentalis. The sequence continues at coordinate 1,186 of JBAMBK010000886.1, read as the reverse complement.
AATAACAAAGCCTTAAAGTATGCAACTACAAAGCGGTCTAAAAATAAGCTACGCATATAATTTTAATAAGCATTCTAATTTATTACACATTCTTTTTGCATTGAAATTACGAATGCAAAAGAAGTACAGAAAAGCATTTAATTTTTTTATAACTAATTTATTACAACAATTTTTGGATTGCGCTAATAACTGAGCTGGAAAATAACAAAGAAAAAAGAAGAAATGAGAAAACAATAAAATCAAATAACACAATTAAAATTAGCGTTAAAAAATAATAATACAAAAGTATTGCATTAAACGTGTTTACAGCATTATTAAAGTAAAAACATAAATTGCAACAAATAATTCAAGCATTAAGAGATCAAAATCATAAGCAAAAATAAATATTAATAAAAAATTCATTTGGAATTTTTAATTAAACCAAAAAAAAAAATGAATCTATTGCATAATTTTGTGCGTCGCGCAATGCGAACGCTTTTTATGTGGCCGAAAGCGTTGTTGTTGTTGTTTTTGTGGTTGTTGTTAGTTTTGTACTGGATGTGGCTGTAGTTGTCATAGGTAGCTCTTTCACATATATTCTCGATTACATTGCGATAGATGCGTTAGATTTATAAGCCAAGCATGTCAGAGAAAAGAGAAACTAAATTAGTAAAAAATTATGTTGATCAAAAATGAATTTTTCAGTAACAACAAAGTTATTATTAAATATTTATTTGTATATAAAATATGAAGCAAACTTCGGATGACCAAAGTTGAAATACCCTTGCAGACATATCAAATTGAATCAGTTTATTTTTATACGCGATATTAAATATATCAAATACATACATGTATTTAAATAGTGATAAATTTGTATTAGTCTGTATATCTGCAACGGCATTTTGTCAAATAACTTATTATTAATAAGTGTAGAGAAAACCTAACTGAATAACCTGGTCAATATTCGAATAACATAATTATAATTGGGAAAAATAAATACGACCGTTTACGGAAGTCTTCTCTGTAATTTGATATATAACAAAAAAGCGTTGGGCGTTTAACTAATTAATAAATGCTGCGTAAAAACAATATTAGAACGCTTTTACAATAGCAAGTATTTAAGACAAAATTTGTATTAAAAATATTACAATAGTCATAATTACTATATTAAAAACTTGTTTGCATATTGATTTTGCATCTGTGAATA